>CM042167.1:9367991-9397991 GCA_023376005.1 Doryteuthis pealeii
TAGCGATCGTAATTGGGAGACATCACGAACTTTGAACAGGCCCGAAATGTTTGTACAGATAACCAATGAAGATAGAAGGACAATAGTCCGGAAAAATAACACAGGATAATACTAATCACAAGCCTCCATTCTCAAACATTCAGAAGAAAAAGATGATTTTTCTTTGGCAAAATAAATTGGAAAACTTTCACGTGAACCTAATTAACAAATATATCTGAAGCTCTCAACACAAAGCAAAAAAATCAAATTGAAGATACGTATGTTTTGTTAACTCGGATTATCAAGGTGGGGACACTTTGTAAGTCAAGGTACCATTGATAATAGAATACTTTAGCATTTTGTTAAAAATTACTGTTTTTTTTTTAAAAACCAATTGCAGACTTCAACCAAAAATTTCCTAAAATTAAAATGTAGAGCAAAGTAATGACTCATAATGAATGACGGCATGCAGAGTAGGTCACCCAGCAAGACGACATTGATCAACTCTGCACAATACGGAATGCTCGTGCAAGAAGGACTCCCAGGGCAAGGAAAAATGATAGGGAGAGATGGTGAGAGATTGTCTTGGTATCATCCTGCCAGCACCGATAGGATGTCATGGATTGATATGACATAAAATTATTCAGTATTTCAAAGAAACAAAGTATGGCACTCAAAAATTTAGAGAAATAGTATTTTTAATTTTTGTTACTGAATATTTTATATAGGATATAAAAAATATTCAGTACAAAATGAAAAATACTATTTCTCAAATTTTGAGTTGAGATTTGATAATTTGTATTATTCGAGTTCAAAAATCCCAAAATTCCATGAAGGCTCCTGATTACAAGAAGTTCCCGAGTCTGAGAAAGAAATACCTGAACAAGGCCAGAGGAGCACATCGCTGAAACATTTGTACAGATTAACAATAAAAGATGAGGACAATAGTTTGAATAATACAAATAATACAAAATTAAAAATATCTTTATTTTTTAAGTTTAATATATTTATTTCAATTGTATCATACAACACAATAAATTTATACCAATTTTAATGAACACTTGAAAATTATGAGATTTTCACCGACTTATAATTTTCAAGTGTTCATTAAAATTGGTATAAATTCATTGTGTTGTATGATGAAATTGAAATAAATATATTAAACTTAAAAAATAAAGATATTTTTAATTTTGTATTATTTGTATTATTTGGACTATTGTCCCCATCTTTATTGTTATCTGTACAACATTTCAGCCGATTTGCCCTGTGAAAACCTCTGATATGTAAAATTCAATTTGCAGTGATCTCTTTTCATGATAAAATGATATGACACTTTCTAATGAAATAGTGCTCAATTACAGGTGTAAGAGCTATATTTATTTATTATAGGGTACGGTAGATTTAAGATGTGATTGTTACCGATGGTTTCAAAGCAGTTTTAGCCACTTATCGTCAGGACAACGAGCCCATTAAGGAAATTTCCTTAACGGTCACGTTTTTTGACGATAAGTGACTAACACGCTTCTTTTAAACCAATGGTAACAATCGCACCTTAACTGTACTGTTCCCTATAAATAAGTATATCTAAGTCAGTGGATTGGCTTATTGAAGGACAGAGTATATCCCCTTTTCACTAGTGCTAGACCAGGGAGATTATTTTACATTCTGAGAAGGAGGACCACACTATCAGCTCCCCACATTTTTGCATAGATTCAAGCTGTGCTACTTATGTGCTGAGTTGGCAAGTACTAACTTTTGCCAGGGATCTCTTTTCATGATAAAATGATATGACACTTTCTTATGAAACATTAGGGTACTAACTTTTGCCAGTGAATATGAAGAGCATTCTTCAGGAGTCACTCTAACGCTTCTGCTGATTGGTGATATATTTTGCCTGAAGTAAAATAAAATTATATATTTTTAAATTGTCTCATTTGAATTCATTGCTCATTATTCCCTTAAAGATGACATTGACATAAATGATTGAATATGCAAATAGAAAAATAATATAATTCAATGGTAGAAACCTTTTTTAGAATTTGTGAAATTTTGTTTTGAAAAGTTTTCTTGGAGGTTAATAATTGTAATATTCTAAACACTTGCAAAATATTCACTGACATTTTGGGAGGTAATGTGTGATGCCAGTTAATTTAATTTTAATTGCTGGTAATATATCTTTAATTCCACCTGCAAGAGTCAAACAGTTATTTGATTACCTCAGCATATTTTTGTGTGGACACGCCACTGAATTATCAGCATTTCATACATGTATTTTAAGTAAAAGGAATTTAAAATTTTCATATATGAAATAGTGTGAAGTATATTAAGGAGTTAACATTTTTTTAAAAGATTTTATATACTAGGCTGTGAGTTTAAAAAAGTTTGGATATACTTTTTGGAGTGGTGTTCGAATGAATTCTTATGATACTTTAAAATAAGACCATTAAGATGGGTTTGAAAAATTACTTTTATTGGGAGTCAACCTATTTTTTTCTATAAAATGGTGTGTCTAATTCTTTAAGGGTATTTTCGCCTCTTATCCCACTTATGAGGGCCTGGACACAAGGTCTCGTTTTTTATGTGGCGCAACATAAAAATTGCGTTTGATCCTGTCAGAATTCCCCCTCAAGGAGGGTGCCTCAGGCACTGGGCAGTAAACTCAGCCCTGCCCCTTTAAATCAAGGGGGCAGGTATTGCCTGGGGGGATGGCTCCCTGGGATCGACGCTATTAATTTACTTAACGATCCAGCAGCCGAAGCTCACTGGACCCCCGGCTGGGCAGGCAAGTATCTAATTCTGTAAGTATAACCAAATTGATATTTTAAAGGTAGTTTTTCTTGACTTGTTTACTTTCATTATTTTTTTTCGTTAGTGGTGTTCAGTAAATTGTTATATTTTATTAAGCAATAGATGGGTTTGAATCAACTATATCATAAAGAATTTAATTGAAAGTGTTACTTTCTTTGTTGTTTTCTCAACATAAGAATTCACAAAGATATGAATCTAGTAGATCGGATTGAATGCCATACTGATTTTTTATTTTGTCTGTTTCACAGCATATCCCCCCCCCCCTCAAAACCCAAAATCATCCAATAATTTACGTCATTAGAAAACAGTTGATATTTTAAAAATTCCAATATTAAAATTTAACTTAATGATCACATAGACAATGACAAAAGAAAATTATAAAATGGACCATAGAGCTTGAAAAACTACAGTTGGAGCTTACGCTTCTCCCAACTTGACAATCGGAGTGGATGTCCTAACTTGACAGAGTGGGAGCGGATACTCCCATAACTCGACACAATGGAGAGAGGATGCTGTCCGAAGACATAAAATATGACTCAACAGGTCCGTCTATTTTTTCATTTCATATTTTTCTCTCTCTCCTACTCAATATGATACAAGTTTCAATCACAGAGATATTGTTTTATCAAAACTGCTACAACATTGACATATCCCAAACGCGACAAATGTAAATAATACATGAGCACTTTACAAACACCAACTACGTACGGACACCATACTATACAATTGTATTATGTATATAAAGTTATTTATTGTATCAATTTTGTCTTCTTCTGTTTTGTTTTCTACGGGAAACTACATTGCGTAGTTATATACATTTAAATTGTGGGGGATCAAAACTTGGATCATCTTCTTCAATCACACACACAAACACTTCTGTTCTTCATTGTTGGGGCTGGGGCTGGACATTGCTTGTTCTTCATTTAATAAATTAAAAACAAGACTTGGTTTGTTCTTAATCAAGTTTTATTTGCCCATGTTGATTATTCCACCGCCGGGAGAGATGGATCCTGTCAGAGCCAACAATTATGTTACACTCTCTGAAAGCTGGTTTCGCATCTGAATAACTAACTAAACTATATCACATGTCTGTCATTGGCGCCCAAATCGCACGCCTCTAAGAGGTCTAGGGTTATTAACAGTCAATGGTAATTTTCCAGGGTTTGATTCCTTGATTCTTTAAAGTTGGCCCTTAATTTAAATATTCTTAGCTACAGGTATGTTCACTATACATTTGCCTAACAAAAAGGCTTTCATCAATCTCTTCCTGAAGCTGAATGGAATTACAGTGTGAGATGTCGGGATCAAGTTACTAATTGCTAGAATTGCCTCTATATCTTGAAGCATGGCCTCAAAATCCATGATCTTAGATTAGCCTAATCATGAGCTCCTTGCAACCCAAGCAAAATTTATTGAACAATTCTGGTTACTGTACTTTGATCAACCTACCTTCATCTTTCATCCAAACAAATCTTAAAGTATAAGTTTCCCAAATTAGACTATATTGCATATTCATCTGTGAAACTTTCAAATCACAAAGTGAAATATGCACAACATATCAGCACACCAAAGTACCATGATACTACCAAGTACAGTGGGTACTTTTTACAGCTTTGTGTTGGAATATTTCAAAATAGAAGAGGAATTTCAGAAGTGCTTCGGCCAATGAAAAACTCACTGGAATGATATTGAAAAAACTTGCTAGAGTAAGTGTTTTGAATCCAGTTTAAACACAGCACTGATTGGAAGTATTTTTTTTTTTTTTTTGTCTATGTCAGTGCTACAAATCCAGTTAGAGAGTAGGTGATGTGAAGTTGAACTCAGAGGTCATTCACGGTCACCAGATGTGAGCAAAGAGTACACATGTTATTTCAAACTAAATGAAACATTTTCTAGTAAAACAGACCTTTAAAGAACAACAAGAACATTTTCTGACCTCACAAATGGTCTCGACCATCATCAGAAGAAAAGTTTTTGTGAAAAAAAAAAAAAAGTTTTTTACAAAGTTAAAAAAACAGTTTTAAAAGAGTTGAGATGCTATAAAACAACTAACAAAAAATAGATGGGTAATGTAGAAATATACATAATATACATACATACATAATATATATATATATATATATATATATATATATATGCATGTCAGACTCTTAAAGTTATAGTTCCCAAATTAGACTATATTGCATATTCATCTGTGAAGCTTTCAAATCACAAAGTGAATCAATGCACAACATATCAGCACACCAAGTACCATGATACTACCAAGTACAGTGGGTACTTTTTACAGCTTTGTGTTGGAATATTTTTCATATATAATTTTACCAACCCCTCCGCACAAGCAGGATGTGCAACAAGGTCAATTTCTTAAGCGGAGTTTAACAGGTTTGAATTCAGAGTTTTTCCTTCTCCTAGACTTGTTACCTAGCCATGATTAAAGAGCCCAGTCTGCCCTGCTATTTACCCATAGCTGGAGGGAGAATCGGATTCATACCTTTCCCAAGGGTATTAGTGCCTTGTGAAATGCAAACAGGAATATTTTTCATACAAGATGTGCTCTAATTCCCCACCTTGATTTATAGACTAGCCGAGGTCATGTTATTTATTGTTCCAGCCAATCAACAAACCATACTACATGGCTAATGCACTATTTACCCCCCCCTGTCATAATTACAATTACACTCACTGAGGACGGATATAGGATTACCAGATCTTTACCAGAGTAACCAAAGGATTCATTATCAAAGGACTCTTTACCAGGAACTGAGAAATCTTTACCAGAGTAACCAAAGGATTCATTATCGAAGGGACTCTTTACCAAGCATCCAATTCCACTGGACAAGCGCTCTTGCTTGAAGGCCAAAGGATGGCCCATAAAAACTTAACACTTTGAACTGCTTTGGTCAGCTGATATATATACTGCAAACAAGCACGTATCAAAATATTGCAAAACTTTTTACTTACTCTAGTAAATATAAAGATATTAGTGTTTAGATAAATTCTGAAAATTCTAATAACTAAGCATTCATAGTCAGTGCTAGATTTACTTATGGGCTAAGTGGGCTGTAGCCCAGTGCCTCATAATTGAGCAGCCAGGGGAGGAGAGCTTGGTCTCATGCCAATAAATAAATAAATGAAATAAAAAGAAACAAAAAAAATCACCATTAATATTATTTTGTTTGTTTGCCATAGTAATGTAGGACTGAATAATAATTACATAATTAAAGTAAATTTTGTGGATGCTTTAAAGCTATTTTGTGTTATCTGGACTTTTAGGACTATTGTCCTCATCTTTATTGTTATATACACAACATTTCAGCTGATGTGCCCTCCAGCCTTCTTCAGGTGTTTCTTGTCAAACTCAGCAGCCTTCTGGTCATAATTTGGAGACTTCATGGAACTTCAAACCGACCCTTTATTTAATCCACTAGGGTAGACTGTTCTCATTCTGTTAACTATGATTGGGTACAAGTGTTAAGCTATTTTAAGTATTCTATATCATTATCAGCCTTACCCAGGATTGAACCTGCAACCCTTATATCTGTTCTGCCATGTGTTCAAGGTTGAGTAAATACAGTTCTGAGTGACAATCATCTGCAGGTTGCATGTTCAATTTGTCTGTGCTATAAATCCAATTGAGATTTAAAAGTCATCTAGTGTGGATGGAGTCCAAATTCACTACTATATTGCAGTCTTAGCCACTACGCCATGGAACCCTGTCTTACAGGTTGAAAATTTTTCCACACAGAAGTCTACAGGTTATCATGTAATATTATTATTTTTATAAAAAAGACCTCAAAGACACATGACTAATGTGAGGCCAAGTTGAATGAGGTGACTCATTTCAATGAAACTAAACATGTTGCCCTTGACAAGTAGAAGATGTTGTCTGATTGGAGCATTTTCTTTATAGAATTTTAATAATATTATTTATAAGCTTGCATCCCTTGAAAGGAACTGTTCTCATTTTGTATGATGTGTGTTCAAATAGATTTTGTATTTACCAGAAAATAAATGAACAATAAATGAAGCATTCATTTTCTTCAAAATAAAAGAGGAGTTTCAGAGGTGCTTCGGCCAATGAAAAACTCACTGGAATGATATTGAAAAACTTGCTAGAGTAAGTGTTTTGAATGCTGAGAGGACAAAGTCTTCCATCCCCCAATCCAGTTTAAACACAGCACTGATTGGAAGTTTTTTTTTTTTTTTTTTTTGTCTATGTGCTACAAATCCAGTTGAGATATAGGCTATGTGAAGTTGAACTCAGAGGTCATTCAAGGTCACCAGATGTCAAACTAAATGAAATATTTTCTAGTAAAACAAACCTTTGGCTCTTAACATCCTGTTGAGAATTCTCTAAGTCCTTATAAGGATTTATCAAAAAATGCCTAAAAATGGCCTTTTCATTTAAAGTTACCTGTTATTTTACATAAACCAAAGACTTCTACATATATTTAATATTACATTTAAACAAAGGCTATCATTTGGGGTGGATTTGGAAAATGAACGTGACTTCCAGACAGGTGGAATGAGGTGGTATAAGATGTTAAGAGTTAAAGTACAAGAACATTTTCTGACCTCACAAATGGTCTCGACCATCATCAGAAGAAAAGTTTTTGTGAAAAAAAAAAAGTTATTTTACAAAGTTGAAAAAAAAGTTTTAAAAGAGTTGAGATGCTATAAAACAACTAACAAAAAATAGACGGGTAATGTAGAATATATATATATATATATATATATTGGATTAGCTTATGTCGTGGTGCCAGTATTCAACACCACATGGTTCTTAAACAAACAAACCATTTCTATGGCAATTTTTGCCTTCAACTTAAAAAAATATATTTATCACTTTTTTATTTAAAAGAGAAAGAGAGAGAAAATGAGAAAATTAACTCATTTTATCATTACAAAAACTTTTCTTGGAATTCAAATAATGCTGTAAAGTTTGATTTCTTTTCTGAAAATATTCCACTCCAATGTCTCATTGTTAATAATAAATCATAATCTATATTTGATTCTAAAGCTTTTTGTCTATTTTTATAAAAAAAATTTTTTTTCAAAGAATTTTTACTAATAAAAACATAAATTCTAAAAAAATTACTGTCCTCAGTCATTACCATGTTACCTTGGTGCCCTCATTTTTAAGGCGTCCATTAATGTAATTTTAGCCTGCCTCTCTCTTAGGCTAAATCAGTGGTTCCTAAAATAGTACTCCTTTGGCTTCTCAGTGATTCCTAGTATCCTCCCCTTATACACATTATTCTTTAAACATTAAAAAAATGTAGATTTGCTATTTATATGGATACTTTGAATTATGGTTTTGATTTCAGATTTAATAATAATAATATTTTATTGCATAATGGAATTTCTAAAAAGTGAAAATGGAAAAAAATAGAATTTACCAAAATGGAAATGGAATCAAGGTAATTTTCAAAAGAAAATTGGGGATACTACAAGATTGAAATTAACGTGCAGTGCTTACAAATCTGAGCTGACCTTTGACCCTTGCATTTATCTGCTGACTCAGGTCTCTAGCCCAGTTGAGCTGCATGTGGTAACTGGTGTGTCAATGTATGTGTTGTGTACAGGTGTCAAGCAAATGCTCAGATGTTTGACTCTTATTTTGGACTATGTAACAAAACTATGCATTTATAATTATCATATTCTTATTTAGATTTTGTAATGCCACCCTGTCAACTCCCCCACCACATCTTTTTGACTTAATCATCCCTATATATATAGACTGTTTACCTGACCAAGGTTAAAGAGCCCATTCTGCCCTACTATTTAACCATAGCTGGTGGGAGAGTAGTTGGATGCATATGATTGTGATTTTAAGTTGAGCAGAAAAGAATGATACTATATGACATTGGAGGTCAATAAAATAATTTAAAAGGATTAAAAAAAGGTTTATTTTCTTCCTGAAAATATACATTTGAATTTATTCTTTCCCTGGGCAACACCTGGTATCCCTGCTAGTGATTCTCTAAAAAAGAATCTGATAGGAGACATGAAAATCGATTAGGAGTACATGTGATGTTTTTCTTGAAACCTGGAATCTGGCATCAATCCCTGACAGTTAAAAGTACAAATCAACTGGATATGACTGAATTATGGATCATTAGTGAAATCAGTGGAGTTTAGAAAAGAAGAGTCTTGCTAATCAAATATATAGCAGTCTCCAGGAAATGATAAGGTTGAAAAAGACAATAGTAATATCTTTCCAATTTCTTATTTTTCTGAAATGACAATGTATAATATAATGCATCTTCATTTTTTCTGCAAAAGTAGGTTTCATGTTTTTAACTAAATCAAGTTTCTTGCTAAGAAATGTTATTAGGAGAGGCCAACAATCAGAAAAGAATTTGATATATTAGTAACATTATAATGCATGACATCATCTTATGATAAGAAAAGGCACAGAAGAATGGATCTATATCAATAATTGGGAAGATTTTGTCTGTCTGTCCTCCACATATAACCAAATAGTTTGATCAGTATAAGAGATCAAAACTTCTAAAACATTAACAAATTATTTATAACTAAAATATGGAATAAACCATCAAACTAGTACATTCAGTAAGTATCAACAAATTTACATTGACTTTGAAAATATACAAAAATAATTTCAGATACTAACAGTATATATAAGAGATGTGCTTATTTTTTGACTGCGTTTGCTCAGTTGGTAGAGCATCTGCCTTGGAAACACAAGGTTTTGGGTTCAATACTTGCCCTCGCTAATTAAGCACATTAGTAGCACAACTTGGATCTGTGCGGAAAAGTAGTGAGCTGATGGTAGGTGTGGCACTCCACCTCAAATGCAAAAAAAAATCTCCCTGGTCTAGGGAAAAGTGGACAGACACCCTTGCTATCTGGCTAATACTGATAATAGGTCACTCTGACTACTTGACTTTTTTATTTTTTACTTTTACATCTTCCATATTTTTGGTTACAGACTTTTAATGTTGTATTGTATTAGCTTTTCAGTCTCAGAAGACTATAACAAAGTTTTTGTGCCCCTGAAGTTACAGTGCCCCCTGTTACTGTGAAGTCCGATGTTTGAAAAACATTCTCGACCACAGATGTCGCATTTGAAGGCTGTCCCTGAAGATGTTGATGTTCCGGTGCTTTGTTCTAGACCTCTGAGCTGACTTCTGATATGAACAGTCCTCTATGGAGATCGGTCCTGGGTCAAATTTTCCCAGCTGGAAGGGACAATGCCAAAGCACCTGAGATAATTCTTGCAGACATCCTTGAATCGCAGCTGGGGCAACCAATCTGTCTTTACCAAACATAAGTTCTGCATAAAGAATGTCTTTCGGGATTCGTTATCGGAGATGACATTGCCTCAGTAGAGAATACAAGTCGAACTCTCTCTCTCTAGAACTGCTGTGTTAGTGATCCTGTCCCTCCAGGTGATGCCCATCATCTGAAGGGACAGGATCACTAATGTTGTAGAGTTTGGTAATAAATAATACTTACAATATCCATTTTGATTGTATGATGTTCCACTAGAAATAAACTTCAGGGACCTTTGGTTTAGAAGAAAATTGACTTTTATACAAATTTTTTCTTAGTGATTCTGAGGTTGACTTTTTTTGTTAATACACTAGCATAATCTAAGAAGTATGTTGTCAATTTTTTTTCTCTTCCATGCTTCAGGGGGTATTTTGCCTGCAGCATTTCTGAATAACTACAGAGGCATAACTCTTACTGCCATAGGTTCATAATGTCCTGCTTCTCAAAAACTTAACATTTTTTGTGTGGAGCAATGAGTGATAAGAATGGGTGGTGAGAGAGAGTCATTGGAGTTCATGCAGTAAACACAACTTGATGATGATAAAAAAATTTGTAACAGTGTATTTATTCATTGGTCATACTGTTTAAATAGATATTAAAGAGTTTGTGGTGTAATGATTACCATCGTAGGAAATGGCGCCTCAAGTTCAAATCCCAGACTCTTCCTCATTATTATTATAGTGGAGACCATAATGTAATGGTTATCACCACAGGAAATGAACACGTTCAAATTTTGGTCAATACTGTTTGCATTTAACATAACACTAATACTAGTGGGAAAGATATGCATCTAACTATTCTCCCTCCAGCTATGGGTAAATAGCAGGGTAGATTGGGCTCTTTAATCTTAGTATGGCAACTGGTCTAGAAGGAAAACTCTGAATTCAAACCTGTTAAACGCCACTTAAAAAATTGACCTTGTGTCACATCCTGCTCTCGTGAGGATCAGTTGGGTATATATATCGTATAGATAGATAGATCGATAGATATTTTTTCATCCTTCAAACTTGTGGTTTTACCAGTAATGGTTGTCAACTCGTGTTCAAGTAAGACCATTTCCTGTTTTTTTGTTTTTTTTTATCATCATAGTCAGGTGCCAGTAGCATTTGACACTCTATCCTTGTGTTTTCTCAGATGACTCACCAGGCCAGCCCTGGAGATACATACTCTTCCACATAAAGTACATATTGGAACTTCTCCACTTTGAATGTAGCTGGGTTGGAAATTACCCTTTCTAATAGCCCGCTTCAATTTTTGGTGTTTAATTTGGTTGGATTCAAATTCTTCCACAGACAGGTAGATGGTGGCTCTCCAGCCAGGTCTATTACAAGCTAGCTTCTCCTAGTCCTCCACAGAAATAGCAGTGTTCTTCAGAGTGTCCTTGAGGTTTTACCAGTATGCCCTTCCTAAAAACACAATGTTTATTTGCTTTAGTTGAATGTTTTAGCAAAAACTAAGGGTATATTCGCGGAGTTCCGTCCCGGCCTCCTGCCTCAAAAACCACTAGCAGGGGGCTGCTGAAAAAAAAACACCAGCTACGATTGAAGTCCATAGCTGAAGCGGTATCACTTGAAAAAAACTAGGGTTAGGATTAGGGTTTGGGGTTAGGGTAATGGGAAAATAAATAAATAATTTGGGCTCTGTTTTTTCTGGGTCACCCTGTATACAGGGTGACCCAGAAAAAACAAAACCCACAAATTTTGTAATAAAACTGTTAATTTTAACTAGGGGGAGGGTTAGGGTTAGGGTTGTGGTTGTTTTTTGTGAAAAACGCCCTAAGTTGGTTGTTTTTTTTTTGTTTTTTGCAAGTGACACCGCTTTGGCTACGGACTTCAATCGTAGCTGGTGTTTTTTTTCAGCAGCCACCAGCTAGCAGTTTTTGAGGCAGGAGGCCGGGAGACGGAACTCCACAAAGAGTACCAAAACTAAGACCAGGTTGGCAGGTTTTTTTGAACCATAGAATTTACTGAATTGCCATTAAGCTATTTGAAGATGACAGAAGTTGCAAATAAAATGGAACTGGGAAGTCAAAAATACTGGGGAAAAAAATCAAAGGAAATTGTCTGTGGGCAGCCAAAAATAAAAGAAAAAAAATCTTGAGGATTCATAGGAAACTAGAAAATAGAACAAGAAGATAATGTTGAGATTATCTTTATTATCATCGTTGGATTCTAATGCTATTTATTTATTGAGCCATTTTTCCATTGCTTTGTACTTAAATAACCATCATGTTTGGTGTATGAAGTGTAAATTATAGCATTTTTATTCATGCTATTGGATTAATAATATTGAATAAAAGAGATCTGTGGTCTAATGTTCTATCAGAGAAGAAATAGATTCTAAAGAAAATAAAGACTTTTTTTGTATTAATAAGAATCATGTAGTTGAAAAGTAGAAATAAGATCGTTTTTTTATTATCTCTTGTAAACATACATACAAGAGAAGTTATTAAAAGAATGAATTTATTGTCTATACACTATTGCCTGCAGATAAGTACACGCCTAACAATATTTTATAAAATATTAATTTTCTTCTAAATAAAAGATAACAGTATTTTACTATTTCAAGTGGTATATCATGCAATCAAAATGGATATTATTAGGTATTATTTACTGCCAATTTCTTACAAGGGTTGACATGCTATAAAACCAACCAACCAACAAATCAATACCTGTTAAAAATGATGAGTACTATTATCTGTGTTATTCGGACTATTGTCCTCATCTTCATTGTTATCTGTACAACGTTTCGGCCGATATGCCATCCGGCCTTCTTCAGGTATTTCTTGTCAAACTTGGGAACCTTCGCAGACTCAGGAATCTTCTTTTTGGACTCGGGAACCTTCTTGTTGTAATCAGGAGCCATCAGAGAACTTTGAACCCAACCCTTTATTCAGTCCAGTGGGGTATCCTGTTCTCATTCCGCTAACCATAACTGGGGTAGAGGCATTAAGCTGTGTTAATTATTATTCTATGTTACTGCTGCCCTTGATCAGGATTGAACCTGCAATCTATAAATAACTGTCACCTAGAACTGTCTTAACCTAACTCCTTTATCCACTAGGCTATTTGTGAACAATGAAGATGAGGTCAATAGTCTGAATAATGTAGATAATAGTAATCATCAAGCCTCATCTCAAACATTCAGAGAATAGAAAAATGATGAAGTTATGATAACAAAATTAAAAACATCTTATTATAATGGAGATTGTGTGTCTGTCTGTAACCGAAACTATATCAGTCCCCAAGTGACAATTCCCTTAGTTATTTAAATCACATTCTCCATGATTTTATTTCTATTTAAACCTCAATTATTAATAAAATTGTTTTACATTATTAAGACTGTTGGCCTTATGTACATACTAACAACATGCAAGTGTATTTATATGTACAATATTTACAGTGTTAATGGGAAAACTAATTTGCATATAGATCTTAAAAAAATGATTTTCATAAATATGAGCTTGGTATTATTGATTTCTTATTGTTTGGTTTCATTTTAATAAATATGAGTAAAAATCTTGGGAATAAATCTTAAAAGAAATCCATTAACAAGAAGAATTAAAAGTCATTTTATTCTTTAATTCCAAATTTAACTAAATAGTTTGATTAGGAAAATTTAGCAATCAAAGTCAGGAGTGATGGAAAATGATGGAAGAGTTAGTTTTAAAGTTGTTCTATTTTTCAATTATACCCCCCTCTGTTTACAAACATTTTATTTGTATTCTTATTTAGTTTCATTATTCTTTCTAATTTAATACATTACATTACATTAAAACTGAAATATTTGTGCCCAGAGGGTGTCTATTTTTGCTTGTCTATATAATGAAAAGTATGACCTTTTCTGTTTGTTTCTTTATCTGTTTATAACTTCTGCTACGATGAGAGTGTAGTATCTGCACACTTCCTTGTGCTTCTGCATATGATCAGTGCTGTATGTATTTACCAAAAAACTTTGCCACAAGCAGGATGTGCCACAAGGTCAATTTTTAAGCAGAGTAAAGGTGGTTCAAATTCAGAATTTTCCTTTTCCTAGACTAGAGAAGAGATGAATTCATACCTTTCCCAAGGGTATTAGTGCAATGTGACATGCAAATAGCCTCATCCAGTATTTGAATTTGTGTCATTTAATCCATTACTTTTGATGCCAAACACTTACATTTATTTGGATGTGTTTGAAAAACGATTTTTTTAAATTTGAGAGACGCTCACGGTTTGAAAGTTTGTGGGGAATATTCAGTGACATTTAAAAAAATGAATTTAATTTTTCGTATATATATTATTAGCCTGTGTATGGATCTTGAAGTAGAAAGTTATTTTTTAACACACACACATACTCCTATTAAATATATATATATATATATATATATATATATATATATATATATATATATATGGGAGTATGTATGTATGTGTGTATGTACCCCCATATATATAAAATTTTATGTATTTAAAAAATATATATAAAAAATGAAAAAACACAAGTTTCATTGACCAGTGATGTATATATATATATATATATATAGTAAAGACAAAAGCTTAAAAATCAGGTATTATGTGATTATGGTACCATTTCCACCCATAGGTATCTGTATAAACCTATGAGCCTCGTTGGACCGCATTGTTTAATATATATGTTTAGTAAATGTGTCTGTGAAATCTTTACTATTGTTGTTTTCTTTGTTTAGCAAAGTATTGGCAAACACGGATATTTTTGACTTGCAGGGATTATTAAAGTACATAGTACAACCAAAATGGATTAGTCTGGTTGGTATGTTGTTAAATAATTGATAGGCATAGCCTATCATTTTTAGTAGGCAGTATAGAATAATCTAAAATAATGGTAAACAGTATAAAATCATTGATCTGTTTTTATTGTAAAATGTTCCACTAGAAATAAAGATTCTGGGATCTTTGGTTTAAAAAAAACAAAACTTTTATACAATTTTTTTTTTGTGATTCTGAGGTCAAGTTGCTTAGGGAAGTAGGGAGAATGCAGCCTTTTGTCTATTTCTCTATTGTGTTTTGTTTATACACTGCATTAAATAATGTAAGAAGCATGTTGTCAAATATTTTTGTCTTCTATATTTCAGGAGGTATTTTGTTGAGGCCTGCAGAACTACAGAGGAATAACTCTTACTTCCATAGCTGCAAAGGTTTATAATTCCCTGTCTTCTCAATTGCACCTGTCAAGAAAATTCATAGAAAAAATCAAAATAGATTTTGGAGAAATCAATCCACAACTTCTTAAATTTCTTTTATTTCTGACTATGCATTGAATTGTTGTAGGAGTACAAGCAAAACATCTAGAGACAACACTTTTGTTCATAGATTTTTCCAAGGCCTTTGACTCTATAGAGGAAAAACACTTTTAGCATATGGTCTCCCTAAAGAAACTATTACTGCTATAATGATACTCTACAAAGACATAAAAGCAATAATTCATTCATTTGATGGTGACACAGACTTCTTTGACATTGTTGCTGGAGTCCTACAAGGAGCACCATTTCTAATTATGATATGCCTAACCTACAAACATCATTAAATAAATCGATTGATAGGTCTTGACCTCAAGTTCATCTGAAACGAGGTTCCCATTGGCTTAAAGAATAATGTGACCAAATGAAGCTGGGAAAGTAGAATAAGAATTTAGAGAAGTTGAGTCCAGGTAAATTTCCTGGGCAGACATGCTGCTGGACCTGCACACATGCATGTGTGTTAAAAATGTATTCTGGGGAGTAAAATAAAGTGTACACAAGAAAATGTCCTCGTGTTGTCTCAATGATAAACTGCACAAAGAGACACCTCCAGAATCAGAGAAATGCCTGACCTGATACCTGAAACCTGGCAGGAAGGACAGAGACACCCGATGGAAGAATAACCCAATAGAAGCAAACATTAGAACTTCAGTAGCAGGATACAACAATATTAGTTCTACTGGAATTTATTCTCGGGGATTATACATTTGAAAATTTTGTGTTAATAACATCAAAAGGTTCAACAGCCTAAACAATTTCTGATATTTTAATCACTCTGCTCAAAGATAATCTTTTAACCTTTTCACAAATCCAATTCTGACCCACCCCTTTGATGAAATGAGGAGTGTTGCCCAAGGGTTAAAATTCCATGGCTAAAATCTCTTCATTTATTCTACACCATCTTGCCAGAAGAAAAGAAACATGGCTCAATATTAACTATATATTGCTAGAATGTTTGTTTTGTTTTGTTTTGTTTTACGGTATATCAATCTCAGTGGGCCATTTAATGCCGATAAAGTTTTGAAATAAATCAATTCTTAATGGATATACAATTTTCTTTAATAAATATATTTTTCTATTTAAGCCATAGATGGGACCCTAACAGGTACTACCACTCCGGGTCAGAGCAATGGTGATGAAGGGGTGCTTCACATTCCCCAAACCTCAAAAACTGGAACCTCACCATCAGATAGAGTTTAACGTCATTCCCAGGATATGTAGACCCTCAGCCACCGCCTTCTAGCACCCATATGATAAAAAGGGTTGGAGCTTGCCATGAGGGCAATAGGGTTGGGAAAATCATATAGGTGCTAAGGCTTGATGTGACCAGCTGATTAATCAGAGGGGCATCTCCGACCGCCCGTCTAGCTTAAGTAAGGGTCTAAGTGGAGTGTTGCAGGTCATAGACTGCTCATCCACTAAGACTCTGTCCTTAAGCATCACGGATCACCACCCATGGCCAACAGGTGGCCCCATTTGGGGGTGTCTTACTCCTCTGCAGAGGTGCAGTCGGTGCATTCTAACACCCCAGTCAACAGGGCGGGCTAGAATGTTTGTGCATATATATATATATATATATATATATATGTGTGTGTGTGTGTGTTTTAAAAAGTAGCTATGCTGAAAATATATTTATCAAGACAGAAATAAACAATCAAGGAAATATTAATTTTCTTCAAAATATTCCCCTATGGCATCAAAATTCTAAACAAATTTGGCACTGACTTATCTAGACATCATCACCTTATTATATAAGTTGGTCAGCTGTGGTGATGTCTTTCTTCAAATTAGAAAAATTAACATTTGATTTCAAGACATTCTATCATACCTATGTGTGTGTGTGTGTGTGTGCTTTTCCTATTGCTAATTTCTCCTCAAGATCAAAATTAAAAGCTACCAGCCAAGAAGAAAGATTTCAGGAGTGAAAAGAACATTTCAAGAATCTGCCTGAAAAACCCCCGGTAATCACAGATAAACCTACCTAAGAAATTATAAATGATCAACTAGACAAGCTAGTGTAAGATTGAGAAGGGTTAGGGTTAATTATTATTGGTTGGTTGGTTGGTTTAGAGGCCTCCCAACATGGGTCATATATGTAGAAACAATATTCCAATGAAGGTGGGAAATGTAACAATGGAATTTAATGAGCACATGGAGAAAATACATATAACAGGAATACATAATGAGAAGATACATCAGCAACACATATAGGAGACAGGATACAATATAAAAGTTAGAAGCATACAGAAAGTAGGACTGCATCCTGTAGAAGTAATGGTGTATAAGGTAGATATGGAGAGTCCATAAAGTAATGTCACTTACTAAAGACAGGGTGGATGGTGAAAGCCACCCACATGATAGGGTGTAGATGCGAACGTCTAACCCATCTGTGTTGGTTGAAATCCAGAGACAAAGAGAATTCAAAGTTGGTGCTTCCCTGATTAAATAGTCGGGGTGCCTAGCAGTCAAACCTTGCAACAAAGGAAGCCCAAACAGGGGCAGACAATCACTACACTAGGACAATTATATAGGATGAAATCAACAAAGTTCTACAAATAATTAAAAACAGAAAAGCTGCAGGCTTCAACAAAATATCTCCTAAAGTGTTGATGACAAGGATATTTTGACTACATATTTCTGTTATGCAATGCAGAGTATAAGCAAAATACAATAGAGAAATGGATGAAAGTCTGCATCCATCTCTTCTGGATCAAATAGGTTGATGGCCATATGGATTAGGAAATAAGCAGTAATTGTAAAAAAAAGAAAAAAGAAAGAAAAAAAGGTTATTTCCTAGTTGAGTAACATAATATTACAGGTTGACCCAGAAAAAAACAGAACCCAAATTATGGTTATTTCCTAGTTGAGTAACATGATATTACAGGATGACCCAGAAAAACAGAACCCACAAATTTTGTAATAAAACTGTTAATTCTAATTTTTATTTATTTTTAAGTTTAAACGGGGTTAGAGTTAGGGTTTAGGGTTAGGGTTTAGGGTTGGGTTCTTTTTTTTTATTTGGTCACCCTATATTTCCTTTTTTATTCTGTCTTATTTTGAAAGTAAGTTTGTAGATTAATAATTGTAAACACAAACACTTAGAAAAATTAAGGTAATTTCCTAGTTGACTAACATGACCAAACTCTTGACAGATAAATTATTTATTTATTTTCCCATTAAACTAACCCTATACACCAACCCTAACCCTAAACCTAAACCTCGTTTAAACTTTTAAAAAATTAAAATTAAAATTAACAGTTTTATTACAAAATTTGTGGGTTCTGTTTTTTCTGGGTCACCCTGTAATATCATGTTACTCAACTTGGAAATAACCATAATTTGGGTTCTGTTTTTTCTGGGTCACCCTGTAATATCATGTTACTCAACTTGGAAATAACCATAATTTGGGTTCTGTTTTTTTCTGGGTCACCCTGTAATATCATGTTACTCAACTAGGAAATAACCATAATTTGGGTTCTGTTTTTTCTGGGTCACCCTGTAATATCATGTTACTCAACTAGGAAATAACCATAATTTGGGTTCTGTTTTTTCTGGGTCACCCTGTAATATCATGTTACTCAACTTGGAAATAACCATAATTTGGGTCTGTTTTTTCTGGGTCACATGTTACTCAACTTGGAAATAACCATAATTTGGGTTCTGTTTCTTCTGGGTCACCCTGTAATATCATGTTACTCAACTAGGAAATAACCATAATTTGGGTTCTGTTTCTTCTGGGTCACCCTGTAATATCATGTTACTCAACTTGGAAATAACCATAATTTGGGTTCTGTTTCTTCTGGGTCACCCTGTAATATCATGTTACTCAACTAGGAAATAACTGAAAGAAAATAAAGAAAAAGGTTTCAGTAAGAAGATAAAAGTCACAAGCCAATTTTGTCCAATGTCAAAAAGGCTGTGGTCTCAGAAATAGAATCAATGGTTGGTATTTAATGATGAAAGACAAAAGGATTAAGGAATGTGGACTGTATCTTAAAAAAGACAAGGAAAGAATTTCAAGTACAATGACTACGCCTATGGCCTTAAATACCTGTGGAGTAAATAGAGTGATTGGCAGGTGAGTTTATTGACAAATTAAACATAGATCAAAGATAAGCAACTTCCCAGACAGGTAATTAAACAAGAGTTACCAAAAACCACATTTACTTTTAGCCTTTAGGTAAGCGTATTAACTCTCATGTCATGATGATGACGTAAACCTCACATGTGTATTTCCTTATTTTTATTCACACTACCCTTCCTTACTCTTCAATGTGGGTCTACCACTAATGTCATGGAAACAGAATTTTCCAAAGATTCATTTTTTTATCAGAAAAAAAACCTTAATGATAAATAGATACATAACATAAAATAGACAAATTGTTTTGTTTTGGAGGAAGTAAAAAGAAAATAACAATGACAAAAAATAAGAGAATTATTAGATTAAAGGATAAAAAACACAAATGAATGAAAAAATTAGGGTAAAAAATTAAGGAAGAAAAAGAATCAGACAAAAAATACAAGAAGAAAAAAGCAAAAGATAATGAGAAGGATGAATAAATGAAGGAATGAAAATGAGAAGAAAGAAAGAAAAATAAGGATGAAAAAAGGAGTTACAAAAAATAGAAAATGACAAAGAAAGAAAGAAAGAAAGAAGAAAGATAAGGTAGTCAAAAGAGCAAAGAAGAAAAATAGAAAGAAAGAGAGCGGGGGTATGGCAAATAAGAAAGAAGAAAAAAGCAAGAGATAATGAGAAGGATGAATAAATGAAGGAATGAAAAAGGAGAAGAATGAAAGAAAAACAAGGATGAAAAAAGAATTACAAAAAATAGAAAATGACAAAGAAAGAAAGAAAGAAAGAAAGAAAGAAAGATAAGGTAGTCAAAAGAGCAAAGAAGAAAAAATAGAAAGAAATAGAGAGGGGGGGTATGGCAAATAAGAAAGAAGAAAAAAGCAAGAGATAATGAGAAGGATGAATAAATGAAGGAATGAAAAAGGAGAAGAATGAAAGAAAAACAAGGATGAAAAAAAAGAATTACAAAAAATAGAAAATGACAAGGAAAGAAAGAAAGAAAGAAAGAAAGGGCAGTCAAAAGAGTAAAGAAGAAAAAAATAGAAAGAAATAGAGAGGGGGGGGGGATGGCAAATAAGAAAGAAGAAAAATAAAAAGATGAAAATAATGACAGAGAAACAAAAAAAACTAACAAAGAAATAAAACCATAATGGAAATTAATGAAAAGAGAAAGAAAGGAAATCAACAAGATTAATACAAAAAGGAAAATTTGATTGAGAGCAGAAAAAAAAAAGGCTAATTTGCCAAATGCGTATGGAAATATATGCAGATATACAGATTGGTGTGTGTGCGTGTATGTGTGTGTGTGTTTAAAGTCAGAGACACAAATGAAATAAGGTGCACTCATAAAGATTTACACATAAAATTAGGAAAAAAACCCAAAAAAAACAGAACAAAATGTATACATACTTATCAATAAGCTAGATAAGTAAATACACACACACATATATATATTACAAAATTAAAAACATCCATATATATAATATATTAATAATTTGAAGGCAATTACAATGCGTATAAAAAATAAAAACAAAAAGATGTTATTTTTGTCTTATTGATTTCAAAGTATAAACTTCATCATCAGAGGTTCATATCTGATATGAACCTCTGATGATGAAGTTTATACTTCGAAATTAATAAGACAAAAATAACATCTTTTTATTTTCATTTTTTATACGCATTGTAATTGCCTTCAAATTATCAATATATTATAACATACTTAATAATGCTTCAAGCAAATTACCAATTACTTTTATCCATATATATATATGTTTACCAACCCCTCCGCACGAGCACGATGCGATACAAGGTCAATTTCTTAAGCGGAGTTTAACAGGTTTGAATTCAGAGGTTTCCTACTTCTAGACTGATTACCTAGCCATGGTTAAAGAGTCCAGTCTGTCCTGCTATTTACCCATAGCTGGAGGGAGAATCAGATTCATACCTTTCCCAAGGGTATTAGCGCAATGTGAAATGTTAAAAACATCCATATAAGGAAAAGCGTGACTTTTTCTGTTTGTTTCTTTATCTGTCCATAACTTCTGCTTGGATGAGAGTGTAGTATCTGCCAATAATGAAAATATCCATTCCTTGTGCCTCTCCCTATGATCTGTGCAGTATGTATATACATAAAATCTCCACCAAAGGTAGGATGTTCCACAAGGTCAATTTTTAAGCAGAGTAAGGCTGGTTTGAATTCAGAATTTTCCTTCTCCTAGACTTTCCCTTATATATATATATATATATATATATATATATATATATATATATAATCAGTGGACCACATAACAATTTTTGAGGACCCAGGCTAGCAAAATGTATTTAACTACATTAAATTACAATGGGATTTTTAAACATCGAATGGCTATGGGTGTCCACCAGAGTAAAATAGGGTTAAAAGGGGTCCATGGGTAAAAAAGTTGAGAACCATTGGTATAGATGGTAAAATAAAGTAGTAGACCGATTGTCAGTCATTCAAAAATAAACAAACAGCAAAATATTCAGGCACATACGAGAGATGCATCCAAAGTAATTCCTTCTTTATTTCCACATGGTAAATACAATAGAGACAAGAAGCAAAATTGGAAGGAGCAAGTTTTCAGTAACAAAACTATATTTTTCCATATGGTCACATAGTTATTAAAGGTAGGATGTGACACTGAGTCGTAAGTATGGGACATCCATCGAGGATCCAACTCACTAATCTATCTATCTATATATATATATAAAGGGCAGTTGTGTGTATGTGTATGTCCGGAGGAAACTGTAAAAATAAAACAATTAATGACAATGTAAATATATATATATATATACATTCATTATCACCAGGGCTTGGTTTTTGAGCAAAAATAATGAAGATCTTATTTATATTTGGGAATTTTTAAAAAAAATTAAAATTTGTATAGTAACAGAAGGTAATTGAAATATGATGTTGATTGATTGAATTAATCGCCTCATTCATATTGTTTTTGTTTTTTTTAAATTGTAAATTATTGAATGGAAATTTCTTACTATATTGTTATATATTTCCATGGGGATTTTTATGGGGCAACCAGCAAGATCTCACTCCAGATAAGTAATAATGGATCTGCAAGACTAACTTTAAAAAAATCCCCCACCGTACCCATATAAATATAAAGGGTGTTGTGTGTATATGTATGTCCGGAGGAAACTGTGAAAATAAAACAATTAATGACAAAGTAAATATATATACATTAGATATCACCAGGGGTTGGTTTTTGAGCAAAAATAATAAAGATTTGATTTATATTTGTGAAAAGGATTAAAAAATAAAATTTAAATGATAACAGAATGGAAATTTTTTTTGCATTTAATATTTTGAATAGTAGACATTAACGTTTATTTTCAGAGTGGCTTGATCAATGCAAGGTCTTTTTTTTTTACATGGGGCTTTTAATGGGGCATCCGAGAAGAATCCAATATACGATTTAGTAATAATGGATCCACGGGACTAACTTTAAAAAAAAAAATCCCCTTTACTCCGGCGATGACGGGTGGTCACTTCTTAGCTAGAAATAATGGATCTACATAAATTGGTTTGCTAACCATTACACCATGATGGGATGGCCTATTCACTAACATTGGGGGGTATGCAGTTTTGCCATCAATGAATATTCTCTACTCATTATACTTAATGGATTCATTAACCAAAACTCTGTAATGAAGAATAAGAATATGGAACAGTTAAAAAAAAATAAGTCAACCTCTTATCCTATTTATACAATTTTATTTATGGTTACAAGAGTGTTGCTATTTTATTTTGGTTAGAGAGCTTCCATTACAGAGATTGATAATAAATAATAATAATAAGTAATAATTTCCATTGTGATTGTATAATATTCCACAAGAGATCAGTAACAAAAAACTGCAGTGGGTGTCTTGTTAACTATGGCCATACACTCATATCACTTATACAATCATTGCATTTCTATGCACACATATACTCACTGCCCTAAAATTATCTGTAAATGTGCACAAGTTATCTCCCTTGCTTACTTCACGGGCATCTTTTTGTGAGGATACATTCACCGTTTTACACTGCCTTCAGACAGCCATGTGTTAGAATAGCGGCAACTATGATTTGCATTAGCAGGCAATTCTAAAGCAATAAAGAGGTAAGCATTTACACGTGAAATTATATTTATTCAATTTATTGTATGAAAAGTATAAAAGAAATTGTTTATATTTATTTGTAGTTTCATGTTGAAGAATCCATGAGTGGAATTTGAACACTATTTGCGAATAAAATAATTCTTCACCAGTTGAGCTATCTATTTTTTGGTATTAAAATTTTTTTTTTAAGATTGAAATAGATTACTAAGTAGGCCCGGGTCTATTCTAGTAGTGACCAGGTTTGAATTCAGAGTTTTTCTTCTAGACTGGTTGCCTAACCCAGTCTGCCCTACTATTTACCATAGCTGGAGGGAGAATAGTTGGATTCATACCTTTCCCAAGGGTATTAGCACTATCTGAACTGTGGCTTCATCCAGGAATTGAACTCAGGTCAACGAGTCTAACCAGTACACCAATAATTCTTCACCAGTTGAGCTTTCGTTTTTTTGTATTTAAAAAAATATTTTTTTAAAATTGAAATAGATCACTAAGTAGGCCTGAGTCTATTCTAGTAGTGACCAGGTTTGAATTCAGAGTTTTTCTTCTTCTAGACTGGTTGCCTAACCAAGGTTAAAGAGCCCAGTCTGCCCTACTATTTACACATAGCTGGAGGGAGAATAGTTGGATTCATACCTTTCCCAAGGGTATGAGTGCTATGTAAACTGTGGCTTCATCCAGGAGTTGAACTCAGGTCGACGAGTCCATTTCCTGCAACTCTAACCAGTACACCTGCGCACTTCCTCGTATTATCATCTTTGCCTGGAAGCTATCATGACATGATCATTATCTTGCACATTCACAACACTTGCACATTCACTGCATTGTAGTCATAATCTCACTGCAGTTATACAATTTACTGCAATTGTACAATCAAATGCCTGAAAAATATCGAAATGTTCGTTACTAAAAATTTCAAATACAAAGGCAAAGAAGTTCCAAGAAAGGAGAAGACCATTAGAACATAGAGAACCAGCCGAGATACCCAAATAGACGATAGAATGATCCAACCAGAATAGAAGAGGCCACAAAGTAGAGTAGACGAGCTGGCCAAGAAGATAGAATAAGATACTTTTATATAACATCTTAACATACACATGTATACCCATGGTTGTATACATCTTAATCTTAATCAGTACTTATCTTGTCTTTGTTGGATTATTTTTGTATATATAAGCCATGCTGCAATCCATCACTTAAATTTATAGACTAAGCAAGATCATATGGTTTAAACCTCAGCCAATCAACAGCCTATTACATGGTTGGTTAACTACTTAATTGGCTGATATTAACAGACTTCATTCATTGATGAACAAGACTGAGGAGCACCAAGGAACAATTAAAGGATCATACCCAATATTAAGGGACTCTAAGGAGGAACACAAGTATTCTTGTAATTATACAATCACTAAATTCATGCATTTACTTTCCTCAATTTAGCTCAGTCGGTAGAGAGCGTTTGGCTAGGAATCGCAAGGTTCCTGGTTCGATACTGGCCCTCGCCAACTCAGCATATGAGTAGCACAGGGATCTGTGCAGTAAATTGAGGAGCTGATAGTAGATGTGGTGCTCCACCTCAGACACTAGAATCATCTCCTTGGTCTAGCACTAGTGAAAAGGGGATAGACTCCCTCACTGTCTAGCTGATACCAACATTAGGCCACCCTGAAGACTTTACTTTACTTACTTCCTCATTCATTCACTGCACTTGCACACTTACTGCACAAATTCACTAATTGCAAAACACTTATGCACTCATGCAGTACTTGAGCAAACATTGTAATTGTATAAACACATACAATCTGATCCCCTCAACTTCATCTATTGATATGAAACTTCTGTGTCTGTAATTCCTTGTTTGATGAAACAAGTATTAATATCCTAGTTTTTTATATCTCAAACAATTTACATTACCAACTCAACCACATGAGCAGGATGTGATACAATCTTGATTTTTAAGCAGAGTTTAAACAGGTTTGATTTCAGAGTTTTCCTTGTGTAAGACCAATTCCACTACAAGGGTTAAAGAGCCAAGTCCACCCTACTATTTACCTATAACTAGAGATTAATAGTTTGCCAATGGAATTAGTACTATGAGAAATGTAAACAGCCTTGTTAGAGATGGAATCTGGGTTGACAATGACCATTACAAGACAAACACCTCATTACACACACACATATATATATATATATATATATATATATATATACTAATAATATTATTATTAGAGGAAAAAACAGAGGACTCTACACTACGTTAACTAAGTCGATGTAATTCTTTAGTTAAATTAAAGATATTTTTCGGATAATAATGTTTGAATGCTATGTTATCAATTGAGAGAAAAATAACGTAGTGTTCAACCAAAAGATATCTTTAATTTAACTAAGGAATTACATCGACTTAGTTATCGTAGTGTAGTGTCCTGAAGAAATCATTTTAATTTGATTGAAACCATGGTAGACCCTTTATTTTTCCTCTAATAATAATATTATTAGTATTATCACTGCTCTATATTTTTAATATATTGAGCATTTTTCGATTATTTACCACTGCAATGGAAAAGTTAAAGCAGCAATTGTATACTATATATGTAGCAATATTCACCGGAAGTTAACCAGACAAGATTATATATGTATATATATATATATATATAAATTCAAACCCATTCTCAACAGATATTACAAAGGTAAGAGACGGATTTTATCTTCTCTAATAACTTATAGAATAATTATATTAACTTGATGCTTCAAAGGAGTCTAATAATAGATGAGAAAAAATTTCTATCAGGGACCCCACTCTCAAAAAGTGTTTTAATACTTTTGAGAGGGGTCCCTTGGAAAGGATTTTTCATTTATCCCCTCATTTCATTCATTTTTATTTCATCCTTTCATTCATTTTACCATTAATTTTTAACTATATATATATATATATATATATATATATATATAGATAGATAGATAGATAGATAGATATATGGTTATAACAGCTGGTCTTTAAAGCAATGAGAAATCTTATTGTTATGGTAACATTTGCATGTTGATTTTTGCAAACGTATATAGATTTGCATAAAGCTTGTTGCAATTTATTAGAAACCATATCTCACATTTGAATAGGAAGAAATTCTATAATAATGAAAACATGAAGCATTATTAGCCATTTGCATGCCACATACACATTACTGACTTTTAAGAAGTTCCACATTTTTTCATTTCCATCTGTTATATTATCATTATTTTTTTTGTTCGATTTTAGGCCATATCCGTATGATAAAATAATTCATATCTCTATAAATTATTTTTAGTTCTATATTTTCCAACATAGATTCTAAAATGAACAACCTTTTTGTCTGTCCTACTATTTGCCCATAGTTGGATGGAGAATAGTTGGATGTATACCTCTACCAAAGGAGCCCCATCATGATGTAATGGTTAGCAAGTTAGTCTCGCAGACCAATTACTACTGAAATGGGAGTTTGATTCTCGCTAAATGCCTCAAACTTGTAGTCTTGTCATATCTGATCCATTTTGGAAAGATCAAATGATGCTCTTTCTCTACGAAGGAAAACTTTTCGTGGATTTTTTGGAGTTTTAATTCAGTAAGACCAATTCCACTACAATGGTTAAAGAGCCCAGTCTACCCTACTATTTACCCATAGAAAGTTGAGTATCGCCTCTTGCATGGATTCAGAAGGGATCACTCCAGAAGCCCCCAAACTGCACCACATCCTGACAGAACTGGAATTTGTCTGTATTCCATTCTTTGCACATTGGATTAGGAAATCAAAGGTGTGATAAAAAGCTTCCTTGATGCTAGAGTGTCGTCTACAATTTTCACCTTGCGTGGGATATCCTTGATTACTTTGTCGTATCTACGAGTGTAAGCATCTCCAGATGCAAGATAACCTTGAGACATCCAGAGATACATGAATCTCCCCCACTCAGTTATGAAGGTGGTCAATGGTTGGGACTCCTTGTCTAAGCATCTAGGACTGTTTTCTTTATTTTAGGTGGCACTTGCAGAGCCAACTGGAATGTTGACCCAGTGAAAGTAAAATGGAAGTGAATCCGACAGTATGACTAGAAAGTTATTAGAAAAAACAAAAGATGTTATTAGTTTGCTGACAGATCAGTTTTGACCTTTTAATAAAGCGGTCTTTTTCAGAGCAACTATATTTATGAGGAAAGACGGAATAAATAAACCGTTAATCACGAGGTACAAACAAATGCTCTCATTCAGGGCCGGAATTTTTAAAATATTTTGAAAATGCATATTTTGTGTTAAAAATAAAATAAATTTTATTTTTAAAAATCAGAAGCATTTTTATCATTAGAAAAACTCAAAAGTGTTTGAAGTAAAAGTGTATAAAAAAAGTATCAAAAATGTTCAAGATGTATTCCAGCTACAAAAGCAAGTTTTAAAAAGTAAGTCCACAACACAATTGATGAAGATGGAATGTTTAGGAATTTGTAATGTTGACAAATCCATAGTGTTACGGTCCTTATCATATTCGAAAATTTGGTCTCCGGTGATGATGTTAAAACAGTCCAGATTTTGTTTTTTCTGTAGACAATATGAAAGTAAAATGGAAGTGAATCCGACAGTATGCATAGAAAGTTTTTAGAACAAACAAAAGATGTTATTAGTTTGCTGACAGATCAGTTTCGACCTTTTAGTAAAGCGATCTTTTTCAAAGCAACTATATTTATGAGGAAAGACGGAATAAATAATGTATGTATGTATGTACAGATGAAACTACGAAAATAAAACAATTAATAACAAATTAAATATAAATATATATATATTTACTATTTACTATATATATATATATATATATATATATTTACTGCATTGAGAATTCAGGTGCTGGTAATCTACAGTTCGCTGTGGATTACCATTCGTTTTGGCAGTTATGACCATTGTGCTGCACCAATCAGTAGGCATGCCCACAAGCACTGGAGCTATGATACCTCTTTCTACATCTTTCCAAAGGGTTTGTCTTACTGGTTCTTTGAAGTGAAAAGGCACAGGAATGGAATTGTGTCTGGTTTTAGGGACTTCCCCCTCTTTGATATGGGCAGTGGGGCCAGACATAGCTGGAAATACCCCATCTTTTTTAAATGCTGTCTTGGAAAACTTCTCCATGAGCCAATTCTTAAGCCTGCCAATGTTTTCTTCTGTTGCAGGAAAGGGTGGTTTTGGGGGCCGACATGGCAGTTGATCCACACAGTCATTAGGTTTGGGGCCTAACTCTTTATGTTTGTCTGTGAAAGGGTTGGGAAAATCTTTGTGCAATATTCCCGCATCAATGCAGGTGGCCTTGCTGAAATAAAGGTGCTGGATGTTCCTGCATATGTAGAGGGCTTGTTTGGCTGTTTTTCCTCTAACAACAAATTCAACAGGCAGCCGACACTGCCACTGTTTGAATGATCTTTTTTGATGGGTCAAGGTTGTCCTTTGTAAGCCCCATGTTGAGTAAATGTTTTGACACCCCAAGACAGATAGTGGCACCAATGACAGGGAAAATCCTTAGTGTAGTACTACAGTTCTTAGGGATGTTTATAGCCCGTCTGGGATCTGGATTTGGTGAGAATGGGATTATGGATGCATTTATTTCCGTTAATTGGTCATCATTTCTGGATGTGAATGTGGCCGTTGTTTGGTCAAATGTGATGTGGGCTATGAGAATATCCATGGGAGCTTCATCACCTTCAAAGCTTTTTACTACCGTTTGGCAACGTTCCTTCTTTGTATGGCACACTGTTGAAAAATAGTTTTGTTTCCTACATGTGTTACATGTTTGACCCCATGCTGGACACGTTAAATGGTGGGCACTTGTTCCAGAGTGCCATGTTGATGGCTACCACAACCCATGCAAGCCTGATGAGGGGGTTTGTTAAGCAATGCTCTTTTTAGCAGAAGTGCTAGTAGGATTATCACCCTTATTGGTCTGTGCTGCACTGTTCTTCTGTCTGCGATATGTTGACATCCGAACAGTAGCTATGTCTGAGGTATCAGTCATTGCAGTTTGGTCCTGTAGTGCTGATTCAAATGCTTCAGCATGACAAATGTTCTGCCCAAGGGACTTCAGCACCCCGGCTTTTGCTAGTAGATGTCTGGAGTGCATCGTTTGCTATCCCTCTAATGAGTAGGTCTTTGATGTAAATGTCAGACAGGTCATGCTCACAGAGGGACA
This sequence comes from Doryteuthis pealeii, assembly GCA_023376005.1. Lineage (NCBI taxonomy): Eukaryota > Metazoa > Mollusca > Cephalopoda > Myopsida > Loliginidae > Doryteuthis > Doryteuthis pealeii. The sequence continues at coordinate 9,397,732 of CM042167.1, forward strand.
GGAGAAGTTGCAGTCTATGGCTATAACCCTGAGGCGAACAAGGTATTGCTGAATTGGTTCATCTTCATACTGTGACATTGATGCAAATGTAATCCGATGGACCATTGGGATTTGATCTTTGGGTCACTAATCTTTCTAACATTTCTAAAAGCCTGTCTGGGTCAGTGGTGAAGAATTTAGGGTGGGTGTTGATGATTGCATTTTGGACAGATTCATCAGCACAATTGTATAATTGGATGTTGGTTTGAGAAGTTGGCATA
>CM042167.1:9405491-9495491 GCA_023376005.1 Doryteuthis pealeii
AATATATTTAGGTTGCAGTCAAATATATCTTCATCAACACTAGCAACAGCAACACAAGATTGGTCCTACAATCAGATGAAAACAAAACTCCCTGGCCTTCCATTACACCAAAGAGGGTGTGTTAGAGTAATTTGAGACTTGTATAATACTGGTCACAAGCACTGGGGATATTTTTGCCCTTGCCATGCATACAAACATAGGATCCCATAATAAACTGAACATGTGTTGAGGGAGTTGTTATTTACTAAGGTTTGTTTACTCTGGTACACAGGACTCAAGTTGCTTGCAGTACTTGCTATTTCTAATCGGTCACTCATCTAAACTGTGAGTTACTAATAAGTAAAGGGCTCCTTATCCTTGGGCGGCAACCCATCAAAGTCAAGGAAAAGTCTGACACAAAATCTCTGCTGCCTTTCAAGGAAAGCCTAGGGGAGTAAACCCGAAAACAAATCAGAAGCTGGAGTCCCTAAGGTGTTGTGATGCTGAAATCCAGTGCTACCCATCAACTTCTGTAGCACTACCATTGCCAAACCGCATTGATACCTTACCTTTCCTTTGGATCACAGCAGAAGTGTGGAGAGGGGTCGATTTGCTGCATGGGCAACAGCTTATCCTCCATATGAACCCGCCCAGGCTATGTAGTTCAAAGAAAAAAGAAGAAAAAGAGAAAAAAAAATTGACACTACTCCATCGTCTCTCGTAGACGGAAGGCTGCCAACAAAGTCTGGTACGCTGGCCTTAGGTTGCATACAGCACCTATTGTTTTTAAATGGTCACCCATCTGAGTACTGAACGAAGTCAGAGCTGCTTAACTTGGGTTATCTGGTGCTTTCAGCATGATTTGACTGTAAACCATGGAGAGTTCAAATTATCAGACGCAATTTGACATCTTCAAAAGAACCAAAACTCTTACATTCACTACTTTGCTAGATTTCTTGTACTGTATGTAATGAAAGTCAAAGACGTCATTTAAGAGCCAGAACAGAATTAATGAGATAATATTCAGTTTGCAAATCTAATATATACCCATTGTAATTTAGCGGCAAGCCATAAAATAATCCCACATCCTTTTTCTTGACTCTGGCATCCAAGCATATAATTAATCTCTTTTTACCAAATATAAAACTGAAACGCAACATCTCTATCCAGAAAAGGCAGTAATGGCCAAGTCCATTTTGGCAAAGTGATTAAGACAGTATTTTTAGTGTAAAATGCTTTTGAGAGAAACGTAAGGGTTGCAGACTGGCGTACAATGAGTAAACATTCTGATATATAAGAATGAGCCGCATAGATACGATCAGAGAGCTTGGCAGCATGAGAATCCATGATCAAAGCATAAGTAGATGTATGGATAGGCTGGCTTTGCACATCGACAACTGCCATATATCAAATGTGATTTAAGATTCCAATAATTGAGAAGCGTATCTTTTCCCTATTCAGCTAACCTTTTGATCTTTAGAAAAGTGAAAAGTTGGCTTGAATGAACAAAGCACTGAATGGTTAACTTCATGGGCACATTTAGGTCAATTGTGTGTGATCAGTGATATACAGTGATTATAACATCAAAGAAGCTGGCTTAATCCCTATTAATTAATCAATTAATACTTGATTTTACTCATTATAAACAGTCACCAACCTAAACGCTAAATTTGGTTTCAAAACTTTCATTAACTAAATCTTCCTGACTTTTCATATGAATTTATTTTAATAAAGCACACCGCTTTAGCTCAGTCAGTAGAGAAATTTGCCTAGAAATTACAATAGAACATTGTAATTTCTAGGCAAATTGTTTGGACCATATGATATTTAGGCACCCCTTTTGCTTTGCTGATTCATAAGTACATTTTTTCATTTACACTGTCAATATCCGGTTGTTTGTTAACAGACGATTTTTAGATTTTTTAAAAAAATTATAAAACTAACCCCTAACCCTAACCCTAACCCCTAACAAACAACCAAATGTTAACAATGTAAATGAAAAAAATGTACTTATGAATCAGCAAAGCAAAAGGGGTGCCTAAAGATCATATGGTCCAATTGTTTCATACTGATCCTCACCAACTCAACACATGAGCAGCACAGCTTGGCTAATATGATCTATGCAGTAACGCATCTGGGAGCTGACGATAGGTGTGGCACTCCACTTCAGCAAAAACAGTCTCCTTGGTCAAGCTCCCTTGCTATCTGGCTGATACCAACAATAGGCCACACTGTCAACTTTACATACTATATGTATTTAACATACCCTTCTAGACAAGTAGGATGTGACATAAGGTCAATTTTTAAGCTGAGCTTAACAGGTATGAATTCAGAGTTTTCCTTCTCCTAGACTGGTTACGTAGCCATGGTTAAAGAGTTTGAAGGAGAATAATTTGATTCATACATTTACCAAGGGGATTAGTATTATGTGAATGCAACCAGCCTTGTCTAGGGTTTTGAACCCTGGTTGCCATATCCATTTCCTATGACAATGACCATTACACCATAAAAACTGCATTCAGGGGGCGATGAGTAAATTGTTATCATTTTAAATCAATAATTTTATGCATGCATTACCTAAATCACCATCTCCTATGATAATAACAATTACACCACAAGTAACTATATATATATATATATATATATATATTATATATATATATACACGAGTTAAGAGTAAGGAAATGAATCTGACAGTACATGTATATAAAAGAGTATGAAAACACACAATATTGTTAAAATTTTATATCAGTGGATGTACAAATAATGAAGCGACCACATAGCTTACATGCTTTTTGGAACATCAATGTTTTTCGTTTTGAATTAAAATTATTTTCTGCTTCTCTCTTGATGAGTCCGGATTAAAAACAAGCTCTGATGATGATTTTTTATAAATTGAAATATTGTTCAATATTAGCTATGAAAATGATATAAAATATTTTCATTTTAACAATATTGTGTGTTTTTATACTCTTTTATCTATATATATATATATATATATATGTAAGTTGAAAAATGGAAATGAATCCAACATATGTTGAAAAGATAAATAAAGGAAAGAAATGCTGAATAGATAAAAATGATTTAATGAAATGCCAACAAGTGTTTTGGCCGAGAGTTTGTCCATGTACACATTGTATTCTATTTATTATTAGTTTAAATATGAAATAAAATAATGATAATGGAAAAATAATTTTTTTTTAAGTATACAAAGAAAACAGCCTTCGTCGAGCAAGATGTTTGATATTTGAAGTTAAAATAGTCAAAATACAGAGAATTTAGAAGTGTTTGAAAAAAGAATTAAAAACATTTTTTTGGAGATGCTTATGGTTGGAGAATAAAGAAATATTTAATGACACTTACGGTTTGAGAATGAAGAATATTCAGTGATGAGTGACATTTGAGAAAAGGGAATTTAAAATTTTTGTAAATAATATCATATATATGCATACACACATAAAGGAATGCTGAAAAGTTCTCATTCCAACTAAGAAGAAAATGGCCTTTTCATTTATCTAATTTTTATTATATTTTTTGAAGCATTAAAGAAACTTATAAAACAATATACCAATTGTATTGAACTGCAGAATGAATATATGGAATAACATGTATGGTTCAAGGACATTCTTTTCTTAGTTGAGCTGAGAACATTTCAGTACCTCACATGTGAGTGTGTGTGACTCATTTATTAACCGAACTGCACACACTGTCAAAAAACAATACATTGAAAAGTCAGAATTGCAATTTCACTTTAGACTAAACTAGCAGTGGCTACCCGGTATCGCCTGGGTAGAGGGGGATTTTTAAGTTAGTCCCGCAAATCATTATTACTACTGAATCGTGAGTTGAATCCTCGTGGAATGCCCCATTTAAATCCCTATGTAAAAAAAATAGACCTTCCATTGATCCAGCTACTCGGAAAAGAAATGTTAATGTCTACTATCTAAAATATTTTTTTTTAAAATCCATGCTGTTGTCATTTAAATTTTATTTTTTAATTATCTTCACGAGTATACATTTATATATGAAGGAAGGGTGGATGGGTTTAGGATCCGACGATATGCTGTAGATAGAAGGAAAGTGGTCAAGAAATGATCAACTCAAAACAAGTCACAGGGTGGTACGTTTCGTCTGTATGCACAGACTTTCTCAGATCGGCTGAGAAAGTCTGTGCATACAGACGAAACGTACCACCCTGTGACTTGTTTTGAGTTGATCATTTCTTGACCACTTTCCTTCTATCTACAGCATATTTATATATGTATAGATATGATAGTGTAATGATTAAATAAGTACTGCCTGCCAATGGGCATCCTCCTCTCTGCCTTGGCATGTGCCATAGTTGTTAAAAGGGCAGAGATCTTTTTTGGTTTTTTTTTCCAGTTCTGATCAACTAAAGGGACTTCTTTACCATCCACAACACCTGAACTGTTGTAAACTAAGGTGAGACCTTTTCTTTTTTTTCTATTTGCTTTTATATTTGAAACTAGTGTTTCGACCCCCTCCCTGGTTTTATATTCTGTTAGATTTGTTTATATATGTGTGGCAGTTGGGTTTATAAAGAAAAAATATTAATTCTTAACTTAACTATAGTTAACTATAGACACAGAATCAATTCAATGGATTACAGCAAATTGATACTCGAACAACATTTTGGCTCAAATGGTTCTGGTTTTAACAGAGATACAATGTTCACTATCAGAGAAAGAATAAAAAAAACACATTAGATGATATTACAGTGATAACAGAAACACACAAAGATAAATGCATAAAATCATTTACAAACACTGGGCCCTAAATGGATCTAACATAAAACTGAATTGCACTGCTTTAAAATAGGATGGACAGATTTGAGGTGACACATAAGCATCTAAATAAATGAATAAACAAACCAAGCAGTTAAGGCTAGTTTGAAACACACCACTCCTATAAAATCTACCTCCCAAATGAAGAGCTTATTTACCATGTGTCCTGACAACAGATATATAAAGGTCAGTTGAAGACACTTGGACACCAGAAAATAATTTTCATTTTAAAAATGAATATGCTACGCCACCAGTTCATTTTTCATTGCTTCCTTTATAGCATATCAACTCTTTTAAAAAGAGTCTTTTTTAAACTTACTAAAATAATTCTTTAAACAAACATTTTTTCACAAAGCTTTTCTCCTGATGATAGCATACAGTTCAAACTAGTTGATAACAATGAAAATAATAAATAACACAAAGGAGATATTCCTATTTGTCTTATCAATTTTTTAATCTATATATATATATATATAATATATATATATATTAAAAGTGAATGTGAAAAAAATTTTCTATCATTTCTAGGAAATCACTTAGTACAGTGTGAACAGAGGAGAAAATTAGTAAAAAAAAAAATTAAAACAAACTTTTTCTGTGATCTTTAACCAAACTTGATAAAAAATGGTTGTTACTAAAATTATATATATAATATATATATATATATATATATATATATATATATATATGTTGAAAGGAAAATAAAGGAAAGAAATGCTAAATGGATAAATAGATTTTATTTTATTATACTGACACGTGTTTCGGCCAGGAGTTTATCCATGCACACATGCACTCTATCAATTACTATTTTAGATACAAAATAAAATAATAATAGAAAACTACAAAATCTTTTAGTATACAAGAAATAACGGCCGTGGTCAGAATAAATTCTTTGGTGTTTTAAATCAAAGCAATTAAAATACGGAGAATTTCTGAAATGTTAAAAAAAAAAAAAATTGTTTGAAGAAAACATTCCACAGCGATAGAGAAATAGTGATATTGACATCATCGTCGTATGCGACGGATTTTGAAAAGAAAGAAGACAGTTAGATATATATGATAAAATAAAATAATTTTGTATAATTTCTAGGCAATCACATAGTGTAAACAGGAGAAAATTAATAAAAAAAAAATTAAAAAAAAACTTTTTCTGTGATCTTTAACCAAACTTGATAAAAAATGGTTGTTACTAAAACTATACATATATATATATATATATATATATATATATATATATGTTGAAAGGAAAAATAAAGGAAAGAAAATGCTGAATGTATAAAATAGATTTTATTCTATTTTACTGACACGTGTTTTGGACAAGAGTTTATCCATGTACACATGCACTCTATCTATTATTATTTTAAATAAAAAATAAAATGATAATACAAAAATCTTTTAGTATATAAGGAATAACGGCCTTCGTCAGAGTAAATTCTTTGGTGTTTTAAATCAAAGCAGTTAAAATACGGAGAATTTCTGAAATGTTCAGAAAAATAATTTTTAAAAAAATTGTTTGAAGAAAACGTTCCACAGCAATAGGGAAATAGTGATGTTGACATCATCGTCGTATGCGATAGATTTTGAAAAGAAAGAAGACAGTTAGATAGATATGATAAAATAAAATAAATATAAAATAAGAAAAGTGCATAAAAAAGAGCTTGATGTTACTATGCCAAAACAGATCCAAAACCTAAACTATCTAATAAGATGCATCAAATAAAAATACAAATATTACAGAATACTAATACAGTGCAAAACAATATCTACCTTCACTGTAAATCATTTATGGTACCTGTTAGTGATTTGTATCAATATAAATTTTACAAATTACCATTTGCTGCTTGAAATAGACAAGCCATCTGTTTAGAATCTATTGGAATAAACAAGTCAGGAATGTCACTCATTAGTATATGCTTGTTGGCTGTGAGAGGTGTAAACTGCTTTATATATGGTATCTAGTTACCAATAGTAGACTAGAAATCTCAAGAGAACACCACTCTAGTAATTATGATGATACAGTTCTTTAAGAAAAAGAAAAAGAAAAAAGCCTTTAGTACAGTGTCTTTCAAGATATAAGTTCACTGTAGTACCCAAGATGTTCTTGAAGTCTGTTACTTAAAGTTTCATGTAGATCACACAATTATCAAATAGTCAGTCATTTCTATGGCACGAGGCATTTGTCACATAGCATGATTTTTGTTCACATGACACACATAAAATGAAAAAAAATATTGATTTTTAGAAATGGGAACATTGCAAATAGAAGAAAATTCATGAAATCAATCATGTGATAAGTGACACAGAAAAAATATGTTTACATGTCTACACCTTTTTTTGTTTGTCAATTTATTTATTTTTGGCATATAATTGAATATATCATTTTTCTTTCAGACATAATATGCAATTATTATAATCTTTTTTATATATGGTGTGTATTTATAAGAAGAAATGTATATTTATTGATAACCCAATAAAAATCATTCCAACCATGAGATACAAGAGGAAAGACTCTACTAAAAAGCTTTTCAACAAATTCAAGCGTTCCCACCAACTGAACATGTTTTGTTTTTTCTTGGATGAGAAAAATTTCTGCTAGGATCAGATGGTGAACATTGAATTGTTCTATTCCCACAAGATGTATGTAGGGATTTTAAAAAATATGAAAATAAAAATGAAATAAAAATGAAATAAAAAAACAACAAATTCCCATGGGGCCTTGACTGGAAGAACCCTTTTGCACATGTCCGACAAAAAGGACTGACTTCCTATCCCCAAAAAGGATACCTCAGATTCGAACTGAGGTGCAACTGAGTGCAGTCATTTTCCTAGCCAAGGGGCATGCCCCCTTGACTACGGCCGACTATACCCCATTAAATAAAGCCTAAGTCATAAAACTAACTCTTGCCTTTGTCTCTTTCCTCTTTCATGTCTTTTCGTTCCTAAGTTCCATTTCAGCGTACCAGCCCACAAGAACAAAGAACCAGCTTTTATTGCACAAACGAACATAACTTAGCCCCATATGTACCAATAGTGAAGAGAAGCAAACACCGAGTCCACATCTTGTTGTTTAGGGTTGTCACTAGCCATAGTGACTTTATCCCTCAATTTCTCTTGCCACAGACTCAACACAGAGGGCTAAAAGTGGCTGGAGAAGGTTGTGCTACCCTGAATCGAGAGGGTGGGTGCAACTATTATAACCTCATTTATAATTATAATTAGGCAGAGTGGCTTATGGTTGATATCAACTGAACAGCAAGCGAGTCTATCCTCTTTTTGCTCGCACTAGACTAGGGAGATTGTTTTGAGCTTGAGGTGGAGTGCCACACCTACCATCAGCTCCCCATTTTACCACACAGATCCAAGCTGTGCTACTCATATGCTTAGTTGGCGAGGACTGGCATCGAACCCAAAACCTTACGGCTTATAGGCAGATACTCTACCGACTGAGTGTATTCCTAGGAAGTAAGGTATATTCATTGCTTACCTAATAAAAATTATTGGGTTATTTCCTATAAGTCTAACATGATCAAAGGGGAACCATTCTTGACTGATAAATTATTTATTTATTTTCCCATAAACCCTAACCCCTAATCCGTCTTCTTTTTACCTAGTAGACCAATAAATAAATAATTTATCAGTCAAGAGTGGTTCCCCTTTGACTTATAGGAAATAACCAATTATTGTATATAAAATTTGAAATACCTTTATTAAGTTTAGCCTATTATTTATTTCATTTGTATCATAAAGCACTTTAGGGAGACTCAGTGAATTTATGTCTATTGTAATGAACATTTGAAACTTGTAAGTAGATATTTACCTTTGAAAATCTGAACCTCTGATGCACACAATTCAGTTTGCAGTAATCTGTTTCCACAATAAAATGATATTGTTACATACTGCTTCTTATATCTCTTGCTATTACGTTCTGTATTCTTTTACTGCCATCTTTCATTGTGTTATATTGGCTTTCTTATTCATCAAATTTCTCTTTTTTTCTCTGCGTTCCATCCTGGTTCTTATTCAATCAGGAATATGGAGACAGATTTATTATTATTTCCCCCAATATCATCTTAAACTGTACATGAGAAAAATCAGCAGAGACAGAATCACATATCTGGCCCCCGTGGGTGCTGGATCAACTTTGACAAACTAAATTCTACTTTTCCCAGACTTGTCCAATCATGTGACTCTCTAGACCAATGAGAGTCCTACTTCAGATGACTCTAGAGTTAAGACTCATCAATTTAAATTCCCAGTAATTTTACAGTTTTAAAATCTCAACTACACTTCCTTACAAAATTGATAGGCTATGCTTATCCATTATATAACAAAAACTCTTCCTAATCAAACCCACTTTGGGAGGCTGGAGACCAACTTTAAGGAAGTCTAGAAAGGAACAAGTCATTGTGTCCCGATTATGCATTGGTCATACAAGACTAACGCACTCCAATATACTCAAACAAGAACAACAACCACAATGCGGAACATGTCAAACACCTTTGACAGTTAAACACTTATTCATGGAATGCAGGTTTCTTGTGCACATCAGAAACCGTTATTTTAAAGTAAACAATATGAAAGATCTGTTTGAAAATGTCAACATGGAGGATATTCTCTCTTTTTTAAGAGAAATGAAATTATACCATAGAATATAGACATGAAACAAATCAATACTATACAACATAATCCCCAATAATGCTAACACATTGTTAAAACCAATTACTCAAAAGTATAATATAAATACACAATATGTATAACTTCCTAACCATTAGGCATGACATAACCCCAGATGGGTTTATATGCCATTAAAATCAATAAACAAACTTCAAGACAAAATATAGAATGAGTTGGGGGTAAAGACTATAGTGAGCAAGTATGCAGAGCATTCAGAATCAGCAGCATTTAATGAAAGAGAAAGTGAACCCATATGCATAGCATCTTTCAAAGTTTTAGCCCACAATAAATATGTTTTTTTTAATCTGTTTTATGACCAATTGATTTTGATGGCATGTCAATCCATTTGGGGATATTTTATGCCTAGTGGTTGGGGAATTACAAAATTTTACATTTTATCTGCACTTTTTGTATAGTTCCTTAAGTTTTGTGCACATGGTTAAATGATATCAAGTATTCCTAAATAATACTAATAATTTGTAAACAGATCTATTTGACTTATATATGGGAACTTAATAGGTATTACCACACCAGGTCAGAGTGGACCTGGGAGTAATGGTAATGAAGAGGTTACTCCACACTCTCCAGATCTCCAAAACTGGAGCCTTACTATCAAATGCAGTTTAGTGTCATACCCAGGAAACCCCCATTTTTGGAGGGGGTCTTACCCCTCTGCAGAAGATACAGTCAGTCTATTCTAAGCCCCACCGATGGGGCATTAATCTGTTTTAGTTAAATTTATTACTTATCATCATATTGTTATTACTTGAAAGATGATATAAATTATTATATTTCAATAAAATAAAACTTTTTCTAATTTGTTAAATTTTGTTTTGAAAGTTTTGAGATTAATGCAGTTGATATTTTAAAAGTAACGTGATACATTTAATTTAATATTTAATTACTGTTAGTGTTAATTATCTTGAATCCACCTGCATGATTATAAAACTTTTATTTGCTTTGCCCAGCATGTCTTTCAGGGTACATCACTTATCATATATATCAGCATCATCATTATGTTGTGCTGACAGCATGGATTCCTATGAATTTCTCTAACCAACCATCCCTATTGGTCATCACTCCTGGCAAGTCCTCTTCACCAGATCCAGTATCCACCCAGAGCTGATTAATATAGATCTTTGCTGGTCAGCATACTCTGGTGTGTCCATATGTAGGTGTCCGCAGTAGAACATCATTTAAGGGTTTGTCTTTACTTCTTGGGTCCAGCATGCCTTGTTCATCGTTTTTCTCTGAATATTTGATGATTAGTATTATCTGCGTTATTTGGACTATTGTCTTATCTTCATTGTTATCTGTACAACGTTTCAGCCGATGTGCCTTCCGGTATTTCTTGTCGGACTCGGGAACCTTCTTTTCGGACTCAGGAACCTTCTTGTCATAATCAGTAACCTTTTTGTTGTAATCGGGAGCCATCACAAAACTTTGAACCTAACCCTTTATTCAGTCCATGGGGGTATCCTGTTCTCATTCCGCTAACCATAGCTGGGGTAGAGGCGTTAAGCTGTGTTAATTATTATTCTATGTTACTGCTGCCCTTGACCAGGATTGAACCTGCAGTCTAGAAATAAATGTCACCTAGAACTGTCTTAACCTAAATCCTTTATCCACTAGGCTATGTGTCCAATTGTACAGATAACAATGAAGATGAGGACAATAGTCTGAATAACGCAGATAATACTAATTGTTCATCTTACTTGGATGATTTATGTGATAGGATGTAAGTAGCCATACAGCTGCTTTTTTGTAGGGTGCTGTTTCCAGGATTTGTTTAGGACAGCATGCAGCATCATTGCATAGTTCATATTTAGCTTTTGTTCCAATTGTTTCATTAAAGTCCAAGTGGTGCACTCATACAGTAGAACTGACACAGGTACAGCTTGGAAGAATATATTTATGTAAATATTCAACCCCTCCACAGAAGTAGGATGTGACACAAGGTTAATTTTTATATTGTTTAACAGGTTTGAATTCAGAATTTTCCTTCTCCTAGACCAGTTGCCATATAAAGGTTAAAGAGCCCCATTTACCCTTCTATTTATCCAGAGTTGAGGGAGAATAACTGGATTCATACATTTCCCAAGAGTATTAGCTGTGTGAAATGCAAACAGCCCTGTCCATTTCCTACAACAATGACAGTTACACCATAAACACTGCATTATATATATATATATATATATATATATATATATATATACACAGGGTGTGATGAGAAAATTGTCACCATTTTGAATTATTAATTTCATGCATCTGATTTATTTATTTCGGGTTTTGTCTACTGTGCAGCAAACTAGAGTCAGTTGGACAATGTCTGTCAGAAAAGCAGCACCACAACAAATGGCATGCTGCACTATTTGATATTCATGCTGAAAGCTCTAATACAAAAATTTCAGAGAGGTTGGATGTCTGAGGACAGTGCATAGGATTAAAAAAGAATTGGATGAGTTCAATGGGGATTATGAAGATACAATAGCTCGGAAGACTCACTCTGATCATTCTGATAAGAAAAGAACTCTTAAATTTGTTAGTGAGATCCAGGCCATAATCGACAATGATCCCAGCAAGTCAATCAGGTTCTTAGTTATGGATATAGGAGTTTCTTATCAGGCAGGTAGTACATAAAGACATTCACTATTTCTCATACAAGATGAGAAAGGACCAATTTTTATCACAGGTCATGAAAGAGAATGTTACAGAGAACGAGTACCACCATACTCATTTGGAAAAAGAGTGACAGTGTCTTGCCTGCTGGATTCAAACCCGCGCCCTCCGGAATGCAAAGAAATGCAATTTGGGTGCTGGATGGATGCGAGGTTCAACTGATGTGCCTGGATGATAAGGGGAAATGGCAGTATAAGTAGAAGTGGGGTGACAACAGTAAGAGTGTTGTGACTTCAGCTGCTGGTAGACAACGACAGTGTTGTAGCCTGCAAAGGCGTTTGACTTGCTTCTTTTTGCCCCCCCCTCAACAAAGAACATTTACTTAAAACTCCATAATTGTGCAGAGAAACCAAACCAATCTTAAACAGACTGGAGATCGAAAGACTGATCATAAGCAGAACAAACAAATATTCATTTACCCCCTTCTATTTTTTCCTTCCATAGAGAAGAGGAATGACCACACTGCAAAGCTTTTCAAAAAACTCAAGCATCCCCTCTGCTTTTGTTTTTCTCCAACAAAAATATTTCTGCCAGGATCACATGATGAACTCACAGAACAACCGTTGGCTTCAGACTCACTTCTGTTCAATGAGCACAGATAAAGACGCTCATCTAATTCCTTGAAAGAAGGGGAAACAAAAGAGATTGATTTGGATTATTGGATTAGCATGTGACCATGAGATGTTCAAAGATCCCCCGCTCTTCCCACAAGGGTAGACAATTATTTATTGTCTCCCAAAGGTGCAAAAAATTGCCTTTCTTTAGCACAATTAATTAAATCTAAACAAATAACCAACATTATTCATGTTACCTGTTGCTAATTCTTCATTTATCACAGTTTATAAGGTTGAGAATATTTTACTATTTCATACATAAAATTTCTTTCTTTTAAATATTAATTGTAACAATGCAAATTACAAGTGAATTTCTTATAAATTATTCCAGACATCATCACTAAAATGCAGAAATGTAAACATCAACAATTATACAGAAATTATATATATATATATATATATATATATAGTATCCAATTGACGCTTTAACTTTTCTGTCACAGTGGTATCAGTAAATAATCCAAAAGTGCTCAATATATTAAAAATATAGAGCAGTAATAATAATACTAATATTATTATTAGAAGGAAAATAAAGTGTCTATCATGGTTTCAATCAAATTGAATTTGATTGAAACCATGGTAGATCTTTATTTTCCTTCTAATAATAATATTAGTATATATATATATATATATATATATATATATATATATATATATATTTTGGAGGTTGATTTTGCAAGTGTAAAAAAAAATATAATAAGGTAACAATGGTGTTGTGTGTTAACCTGTATTTTATTCTTGAATTTTCGAGATAAAATCTCTTTTTCAGAAGATCACTGGAACTGAAGTCGTCTTGTTATGGCATTACTAGTTTTAACTTTACACCTGCATTGTGATAGCCTTCAAAATCAACCTCCAAACCAATATATACACAATGCTTCAAGCAAATTAGAAAACCCTCCGATATATATATATATTAATTATATTTTTATGACTGAAAAGGTAAAAAAAAAAAACCCAAGATAATTCAATTTGTAAATAAAGAAATATTACAAACTGAAAGCTTGAAAAAAATTCCAAAATAAGAAAAGGTCGACTCAACCAACATCAAAACAGCTGGTAAAAGAAAAAGCAATGAAAGAGTCGAATAAGCTAATAGGTAAAAAAAGTGCTCAATACACTAAGTAGAGCAAAAAATAGGAAACCTAAATAGAGTCAAATACTATCTACCTAGGTTTTACCTAAGGGATCTTTAGGATAATTCTTCAGGTAGTGTCTGACTCAATTTAGGTTTATATATATATATATATATATATATATATATATATAGTCATCCACAGACACGTGTTTTACTTATCAATTCTCTTCAGTGTGGTTAGACATTTTGTGAGCTACCTACAGCCAGGTTAGAAATCCAATCGTTTCATCAGCTTACCCTCTCGGCTATCATCACCCACAGAATATGAAGGGGATTTTAACTGTTTTAATAAACACATCTGTATATATATATATATGTATAATGTAACATCTTATTCAATGAACACACGTGTAATCAGCTGCAATTAATCGGTACCTCGTTTAATTCAGTGGATTTAACCCTGAAGATCCTTATGGTGAAACTCGAGTAGGTTTCTATTGTATCCATCTCTTTAATAAATTTGCTCTACTTTGTATTGAGCACTTTGTATTTGTTATCTCGCCGACTTAACCCCTGGATTTTGTGCACCTCCAACGATCGTGCCCATATTCACCGGTAAGCCATCTTTTATCTTTATAAATACATACATACATACATATATATATATATATATATATAATATATATATATATATATATATATATATATATACATATATTATTTGTACATATGGCTGTTAGATTAAGAAGATATTGAAACTATTTTGCTACTTCAATATTTTTTTCTTAAGAGCTATAGCAAATAGTTCAATATGTACAAAGTATAATAATCTTGATTTAACTCTTTCTCACTCTTTTTTTTCTTTCTTTCCATATTTCCATTATGATCAATTGAGACAGATTAGCATTATTGCTCCTATTTACACTCACCCTCTCTCTATCTTGCCCCTACTCTCTTTCTCTCTTTCTTTCTTATAATATTTTTTCTGTGCAGCATGTCTTTTTTATTCCCTTTCTTTCTTTCTAATAAAGACAAAATGGTCCATTATTTAGGTGAGGTGACGACACACATAAGAAATAAGAATTCGGCAGATAAGCAACACCAGATTTACATTTTTGCATTCAATCTTGAATGATTTGGACAGTCTCATTTTTAACCAGAGGGTGTTGTAAGATGATAACAGTTGTACAATCAAGAAACATGAGTGTTAATATATAGATTTTGGTGAACCTCAGTGCAGATCCTAAACTATTGTTAAGTTATAAATTGAATTGGAAAGAGTTTTATTCTCTGAGAACATTTTAATGCTATTCTGATAACAAAGATCTTTTACAATGTACCATTTTAGCCGTGTTCTGGTAAAATACAAACATTGGATAATATAGATTTTTCTATATTTGTAAAATAAAGTTTGCGCATATGTTTCTGTTTCTAAATCCATCTCAACCGCAATTTATCCTTTTGAAAAAGCACAGACTAAAAAGTCTAAAAATAGTTTTAATAGGATGTTAGTATTTCACGAAGAATGATGATACTGAACAATTACTTTTCAATTTCACGAGATGTATTTAATTTCTGTTTAATTTAATGTATTATGATAATTCATAATACATTAATCAATAAACACTTCAATTTAAAAGAATCAGTTTTAAAGAGGACGATTACTCTCCTACAAAGCAGAAAGATAGATTCAATAAATTTACATTTCGAGAAATCTAATATGTATAAACTCAATTAAGCAAACCATTAGCCAAGAGGAGTGCATAAAAAAAAAACTACGGAAATGACTAGAATGTATTTTTATTTTTTTATATAGTCTAAGAATGTGCAAAAGAAAATACACTTATTTCTATGCAATGTCTGAACTGAGTAAATTAGCCATATAAACTGTTTCTCAGCATGATTTTTTTTTTAAAGAAATTTTTAAGACGGAATAATTTCAGAAAAAGAAAAATAATACCAACAATATTTCTACCATAAATTCTTAACCCTCTGTAACCTAAAACTCTTAACTGTGTAACCCAAGCTCAGAAAATTTATGAGAAAAATCAAAACAAAACATATTCAACATTTTCTCTGAATGTTTGAGATGAGGCTTGATGGTTAGTATTATCTCCGTTATTCAGCACATCAGCCGAAACGTTGTACAGATAACAATGAAGATGAGGACAATAGTCTGAATAACACAGATAATACTAATATTCAACATTATTTTACACACACACACACACACACACACACACATATATATATATATATATATATATATATAATCAGAAAGTTACTACCACATTTTCATTGTAGTAGCATAAGTAGTTAATCCAAAATGGCTCAATATATTTTGTAAAATATAGAGCATTTACGGGTGTAGAAAAAAGTTTTTCTCTCTACCACGGTTTTGGTGTTCAGAGCATACCTTCCTCAGGAGCACCGAAAAGAGAGAAAAATTTTTTCCTATAACTATATATATATATATATATATATATATATATATATATATATATATATATATATATGGGGTAGCAAAGATATGAAGCTAATGGCGCTTGTTAACTGACAGTTTCTTGCATATACAATTTTCAAACTTTTTTTGAAAATTACATAGGTGTGAAACTGATAGTAAGGGATGATTCTATTTGGGATCTTCAAAATCTCACTGTATAACCATACTGTATGCTCTTGTAGGTGCAAACATATATTCATACAATTATTTTTATAAATCCCTAAAGAGAGCTCAATGTATAACAATTATTTATTTGTTTTTTGAGGAAGTCAGTTGAACAGGAAACTGTTTATACATTTTCTACATTGTATCTTTTTCTTAGACTTAGAATTTTAACTTTATACTTGCTGTCTGACCTAAATTTTGTGAATTTTCTGGTGAAACTGTCTCTAGGTGAATTCCTTCATTTTGTAAAATCCGTCTGAAGGGGCTGACCTCTTAAGGATTTTAGAAATTAAAAAAATTTTTTTAAAAGCCTTTTGAGTTTCTCCGACAGAAATCGAAAAGCAGACACAGTGAAATAGTGAGGTGAAATTAAGCTGTCAAGTGATACTGTTTTGAATAAGATTTTTTTGAATCTTGAAGGCGCATGTATCGCATAAATTCGATACTATATGAACTTGACAAGTGTAATATATATATATATTAAGTATATATATATAATACACTATATATTATTATTGTATATACACAGGAATAACCAACTTGAGTTTCACCATAAGGAACTTCAGGGTTAAATCCACTGAATTAATCAAGATATTGATTAATTACAACCGATTGCACGTGTGTATTTTGTGGCAATAACGGTTAGTAAATTTGTGCTACTCACGTATTGAGCACTTTATATTTGTTATATCGCTGTCTTATCATTGTGAAACTTACATCAACTAATCATTGAGGCCAATTTCACTGGTAAGTCACCTTTTTCATATAAAATCATATATATATATATATATATTATAAAATGGGTACAAGAGATAACCTACTCGCGTTTCATCATAAGGATCTTCAGGGTTAAATCCACTGAATTAACAGACACCGATTAATAGCATTAAAATGCAATGACCACACACGTGAAATCGACTGCTATTAATCGGTGTCAGTTAATTCAGTGGATTTAACCCTGAAGATCCTTATGGTGAAACTCGAGTAGGTTATCTCTCGTTCCCATTTTATAATAAATTTGCTCTATTTAGTATTGAACACTTTGTATTTGTTATATCGCTGACTTACCTACCCTTACTAACCATCGTGACCAAATTCACCGGTAAGTCAACTTTTCCTTTATAAATATATATATATATATATATATTGGAAACTTTAAAGGATGACTTATGGTTGATAATCTTTCCTTAACAATGTATTTACAAATTTTAGATGTTTTTTTATATATTCTTTAAGCATTTTCTATTGAAGATAACAGACACTTAAATCTATTATGGTTTTTTACAAGCTTCTCTTGTTTTTGTATTTCTTGTCTCATTGAGATGTCAAAATTATATAAGAACTGTCCAAAGTTCATAATGTCCATAAATGTATAATGACAGACAAAAGTACTCAACCTTACCCATTTATTTACAAATTTTGGGCAGTTTTTATGTAATTTTGAAACCCCCACAGTGATACCAAATACAAGAGTAGCTTATAAAAAAAGTATAGCAGGCTTAAGTTGTCTGTTATCTTTAATAAAACATACCAAAAAGAAAAATACCAGCCTAAGTATTCTCTCTCTCTCTCTCTCTCTCTCTCTCTCTCTCTCTCTCTCTTATTATCTATTAGTTTGCTGACAGATCTGTTTCGACCTTTTAATAAAGCGGTCTTTTTCAAAGCAACTATATTTATGAGGAAAGACGGAATAAATAAACCGTTAATCATGAGGTACAAACAAACGCTCTCGTTCAGGGCCAGAATTTAAAAAAAAAAAATTTTAATTTAAAAAAATTTTTTAAATTAAAAAAATTTTAGAATATGCATATTTTGTGTTAAAAATAAAATAAATTTTATTTAAAAAAATCAGAAGCATTATTATCCATAAGAAAAACTAAAAAGAGTCTGAAGTAAAAATATATAAAAAAAACTATCAAAAATGTTCAGGATGTATTCCAGCTACAAAAAGTAAGTTTAAAAAGTCCACAGCACAATTGAAGAAGATGGAAAGTTTCAAGAATTTGTAATGTTGACAAATTCATAGTGTTGCGGTCCTTATCATATTCAAAAATTTATCCTCCAGTGATGATGTTAAAACAGTCCAGATTTAGTTTTTTCTGTAGACAATATGAAGTAAATGGAAGTGAATCCGACAGTATGAATAGAAAATATTTTGAAAAAACAAAAGATGTTGCTGACAGATCTGTTTCGACCTTTTAATGAAGTGGTCTTTTTTACTAAATATTTTCTATTCATATATATATATAAGTTAGGGTAGTGAAGATATGAAATCAATGGTGCTTGGTAAGTGACAATTTTCCACCTATTCGATTTCAAATCAAATAGGTAATAAAAAATAATACCTAATGATATCAATTTTGATAATATAATATTCCACTAAAATAATAAAATCCTGGTATGTTTAGTTTTAGGAGAAATTTAACTTTTCTATAACAATAAAAGTGGGGAGAGAATGTACTTATTTATAGGTGACACTATATGTAAATGAATAATATAAACAAAAAACTGGAAGCACTTGTGGTATAATGGCTAACATGATAGAAAATGGATGCTGTTTGCATTTCATATGGTCTTTGGAAGGTATACATCCAACAATTCTCTCTCCAGCTATAGGTAAATAGTAGGGCAGACGGGGTTCTAGCTTTGGTTAGGCAACCAATCTAGAAGGAAAACTCTTTATTAAAACCTGTTAAACTTTGCTTAAGAAATTGATTTTGTGTCACATCCTACTTGTGTAGATTGTATGTGTGTATGTATATATATATAAGTAAAAGTAAGTAAAGTCTTTGGGGCAGCCTAATGTCGGTATCACCCAGACAGTGAGGGAGTCTATACCCTTTTCACTAGTGCTAGACCAAGGGGATTATTTTAGCATCTAAGGTGGAGCACCACACCTACCATCAGCTCCTCACTTTACCGCACTGTATCCTGTGCTACTCATACACTGAGTTGGCGAGGGCCGATATCGAATGAAGAACCTTGTGATTGCTAGCTGAACACTCTACCAACTGAGCTAAACCATTCCTATATATATATATATATATATATATATATATATATGTGTGTGTGTGTGTGTGTGTGTGTGTTGTGTTGTATTTAGGCAGCATTTTTCTTGTAGGCATATATTGTTAAATAATGCAGCCATTTTTTGTCTGCAAGTTTTGTCCTTTGTTTTTTTCGTATTGCCGGATTATTTTTGTAATATCTGGCGAAAATTGGCTGATGTATTTGCCATGTGTCATAGACCAAGTACTTTCCGCCTTATCGTGGACCATCTTCAGGGTATTTTGAAAATTTTCTATTTATATAGGTTGTGTTTATTATTGTTGTTGTTATTATTATTAGTGTTATTATTATTATTGTCATTATTATAATTTTATAGTAATTATAGGCATTTTAAAAAATGGCTGCATTATTTAACAATATATATATATATATAAAAGGTTTTTTTTTCCTCCCATTCTCATGCTCCAACCTTGATATTGTCCTATTCCCGTTTTTCCCAATTTATACACTTGGACTTTTAAACGATCTACCGGTTGTAGAACTTTTGAAATGCACTGGTCGAAAGGGCCCTTAAGTTTCTCTATCTTCTTTCACCTCCTTTTTAGATAATTTGTTTAATTAGCTGATCACCAAATAAAGTATGATATTATTTAAACTTGTATACAAATTTAGTTGCATCAAAAACTTGTTTATATATATATATATATATATATATATATATATATAAAGCACAAAATAGATAGTCCATGAGTAAAATAATGCAAAACTGAGATTCAGACCAACACCTCTGCAGAATAATCATACCAGTTCCAATTACTGTCGAATTGGTAAGACAAGGCAGCAAGCAGTCGTAACTTAATATGAACCTGGTTTGCTGCAAATACTACTGCAAAATGGCAGGTTATTTATGAAGCCTCAGAACATCATACAAACCAAGCAGCCAATCAGGACTCTAGGAATGGAATCACCCAAATGCATGAGTGGACTATTCTGAATTCCCATAAGTACCAGTTATCTTGACACTGGTTTAGTTGTGCTTGGCCAGATGCTGTTGTTCAAACCAATAGTAGACTGACTTCAATAAGCTCCATTGAAATAAGAAGAATAAAATTGTTTGCAATGAACCAATTAAAGATTAATTATGAATATGGCTGTCATGGAAGACTGCAGATGAAAATCATAGGACAAGGGCGAAAATGGAAAAAAAAAACGGGACTTGCATGTGAATGGAAACAACTATTAAACTGGTTAGTGTCGTATTTATAATAATTGGTGCACTTAGAGTTCTTAGTGAGTGTAACCTTAAAAATAGGAGATTTGGGGGAAGTTTGAGACTCTGCAGACAACTGCAGTGTTTATTGTATACTAAGATTTGCTTAGTCTGGTACACAGGCCTTAGGCTGCTTCCAGTACCTACCCTTACAGTACTCAAGGTATGTTATCAGCCCTATAAGAAATGCAAACAGCCTCATCCTGGATTTGAACTAGTGTTGCTGTGTCCATTTCCTATTATGATAACCATTATACCATGAGCGCCTCCTTTTGTTGATGGAGCTGTAGGTAAGATCATAATATTTGCACATCATATTTTGATAAAATGTTTATTCAAAATATGGTAAAACATTTACTGTATTTGACGGTATATAGGACGCACATTTTTTCGAAAATTTTGGCTCAAAAAATTGCCCTGCGTCTTATACATCATAGGTAAAGTTTGAGACCTCCCGTAGGCCTAGGCTAATCTTTCTCTATGATGCTCACTAATCATAGCTTACACTCAGTACTTTTACCTACTTGTGTATGCTTATTGCTTGCCTGTACTACCAAATTGCTTTTATACAGCTATGTTTCTGCTTGTGTAATGCACGGCTAGACTGTTTTCAACAATATATGCTTAAATACACTAAAAACTTTTTTCCTGAATCTGACCTGCTAAAATGGGGGTGCGTCTTATATGCCATCAAATACAGTAACTAATTTCCTTGTACTTTAGGCTACAATCTTTTCAATCATTCCTAATATATATATATAGAGAGAGAAACAAATGGTTCTTCAGGATAATTCTGACTGAAGGAGGTTGTTACATATGTCTTTTATTATAAGAATGGGTATCCGAGTGGGTAAAAATTAACATAGAAAGTTAAAAATTAAATATTCATAAAAAGGTTGTGTTATAACTATTTTTTTTACTGGCTAAAGAAACTTGACTTTTTATGTCTACATGTGTTTAGGATTTCAGCTCTTTGGTTTAATAATTCCTTTGGGTTTTTATAGTTAGTTATGGTGAGTTTTTCCTATGTGCAGAGTAGGCAAAATAGAAATATATATATATATATATATATATATTTTTGGAGGATATGTGCTTAATTGAAGACATACCTAATTTTTGAAAATTAATTAGTTAATAATTAATGAATTTAGGCAGGCATATATGTTCAAATGTAAGGCTAAACGGATCGAGAAAATGTCAATCCCTGAATGTACATTTCGCCCTATTAGGTCTCATCAGCAAGGTTATAGACCTGGGAGACTGCTCTGTGTGTGACTCGAAACCTCCACTACCAAGCTGACAGGCGGAGATTCTAACCACTACACCAGGTTTCGAGTCACACACGAAGTAGTCTCCCAGGTCTATAACCTTGCTGATGAGACCTAATAGGGCGAAATGTACATTCAGGGATTGACATTTTCTCGATCTGTTTAGCCTTACATTTGAACATATATGCCCGCCTAAATTCATTAATTATTAACTAATTAATTTTCAAAAATTAGGTATGACTTCAATTAAGCACATATCCTCCAAAAATTGTCGGCCAAAAGCCATATCAAATAAACACAATGTTTATTTACGTACTTTCACACACACACACACACACACACACACACACACACACACATATATATATATATATATATATATATATATATATATATATATAAGCGCATGGCATAATGGTTACTGTCATAGGAAATGCTGAAATGGTGGTGTTTCTTATATCCAGTTAAATACGGTAATTCCTTACATCAAGCCTTTCTTCTTTAGTTGCTCTATCTAATATCTAATGCAAAATAAATATATTTTTGATCCAGGTGGTCTGCATTTGGTTTTGCTGATTTTATAGATAAGGAAATATAATGCTACCCCCTACTTATTCACATAGAAATTACAACAGATACAAAGAACTCATAAACACTATTAGATAGAGAATGTTTTCAGCTATAAGACACTATTTTTTCTCTTTGTCAGTACCATTGTATCATCATCATCAGGATGTTCTAGCAGCACAGATTCTTTTAACTCTCCCTCACCATCCGTCCCAATCAGCCCACTTTCTTAGCAAGTCATCTAGATGGCATCCAGTGTCCATACAGAGCTGATGAATGTAAGTTTTTGCTGGTAAGCCAGCATTGGTGTGTCCATGTGTAGGAGTTCATAGGAGAATATTTTATCAATTTGCCTTGCTTGTTTTAGTTTGATGGTTTACAAGACAGGAGGTAAGTGGCCATACAATTGATGTTTTGTAGGGTACTGTGTCCAGGATTTCTTCAAAACATTATGCAACGTCCATCTGTAGTTCATATCTAGCTTTTTCTTGTTAAAGTCCAAGTGGTGCAACCATATAGTAGTACTGGCATGGATATAGCTTGGAAGAATTCCCATTTTATCTTATCAGAGAGATTAGATTTCCATATGGTTGTTAACATATCAATAGCCGTCCATGCCTTACTTATGTACATACTGACATCATTTTCAGCAGAAGAGATATTGTTACCAAAATATATGAATTGGTCTATTAATTTCAGATGGATATAGTCAATAATTAGGGCTGGGTTAGCTCAGTCGGTAGAGAGTTTGGCTAGAAACCACAAGGTTCCTAGTTTGATACTGGCCCTTGCCAACTCGGCGTATGAGTAGCACAGGGATTTGTGTGGTAAAGTAAGGAGCTGATGGTAGGTATGGCACTCCACTTCATATGCAAAAACAATCTCCTTGGTCTAGGTCTTTTTTTTATAAGTGGGATGAATAAAATTGACTTTGTTAGTAATGTCTGGATCACATAAAAAAACATGTTTATACTGTTATAACTATTTAAAAAGTTAAAATATGAATTTAATGACTTTTAGATTTATTAGTTTAAAGAAAAAAAGATGATTATAAAGATCTAAATTTTATTCTATATATATATATATATATATATATATATATATATATTAGCTCAGTCGTAGAGTGTTCGGCTAGCAATCACACGATTCTTGGTTCGATACCGGCCTTTGGTCTAGCGCTAGTGAAAAGGGGATAGACTCCCTCGCTGTCTGGCTGATACCGACATTAGGCCACCCTGACGACTTTACTTTACTTTATAGTCAATGATATGGATTATGCATTTTCAATAGCAATGAAAAGGATCCTGAATATTCTATTTATAAAAAGGTTGATCTGAAACTAATACCTCCTATGTTAGTATGTTGTCCCACAATGTCAGAGGTGTATGCTGGTGGTAAATATGTATATATTTACCAACCCCTCCGCACAAGCAGGATGCAACACATGGTCAATTTCTTAAGCAGAGTTAAACAGGTTTGAATTCAGAATTTTCTTTTTCCTTGACCAGTTGCCTCACCAAGCTTAAAGAGCCCAGTATTCCCTACTATCTACCCAAAGCTGGATGGAGAATAGTTGGGTGCATACCTTTCCCAAAGGTATTAGCACTATATGAAATCAAACAACCTCATCCAGGATGTGTCACAAAGTCCATTTTCTTTGATGATAACCATTACACTATGTAACTCCTGGTGGTATAGCAGTAGAGATTGAAACTGTCCACCATAAGAGTATATAGAAAAAACAAAGTATTCTAAAAAGAAAAATCTATTATCGGTTGTGAAGATAATCTTAGAAAAGATTTTCCATCATTGATTAGAAAACACTTTTTTCAACCTCATGTTCTGATAAAGGTTTAATAAAAAATGAAAAATTCTAATATTGACTTTAGTATCTATAATAGATCTATCTTTTTGAAATACCTTGTTTTTTCTATTTGCTATATATTAGATAAGAATTCTTGATACCATATAATTCTGTATAAAATATTTGTATTAAGAATAATTACTTGAAGCTATAATATTATTATACTTGAAACCATATAATTGTGTACAATTAGATAAGAATATTTGAGAACATATAACAGTGCAAACAAATGATTATTTTAATCAAATAAAAAATGATAAACTACTTATATTCTCAAAAAAGCTGTTTTTTTAAATTTCAGTTTATATTGAGAAATGTATTTCTAATCTGATTTTAATGATAACAAATAATAGCATCTTGTTCTTTTCATGATTATCAGAGGCAAACACAGAGACATATTTGTTTACACACTTTTTAAAATTGTTGGCATCCTTCCATCTATTAAAGATGATAGTGTAGAGTCCCCCTTTTTTAAAAATTTACAGCTATGTGAGTGGGTGAACAGACCAATTTTTAAATGGCAATCTCTGGTACAGTGATTGCAAACAAAAGGTGATGCTTACTGGAGATGCTGTTGTCTCTCCTTCCTTTTAACTCTCTTTTCTGCGGCGGCTTCTTTCCTCTCATTTTCGCACCTTTTCGTTCCTTGTTTGACGAGGAGGTGCCAGGTCATACGGTCTTCTGCACAAGCCCCCCATGTGTTTATGTCAATGTGGGATGTCTTCATGTCTCTCTTGCAGACATCTTTAAAGCGTAGGCATGGTCTCCCTACTGGTTGAGTGCCCTCTACTAGTTTTTAAAAGGAAATCTTCTTAAATTAACTTCTATGACTGCTTCTATTGGCTTCATCTTTTATCTTCCGGTGGGTCGTATCAGGATTCCTTCTTCTCCCGTGCTATGTGTCTCTCTTTTCTGTTCTTGTCATTTTCGATTATCAGAGACAAAACCCAGAGACATATTTTTGTGTACATTTGCATGGAAAGAATCAGAAACAGAGACAGATTACAATGGGTGCTAGCCTCAAATCCACTAATTATGATTATAATTCTATTTTCCCAGAGTTGCTGGGTCACTTGCCTCTCTAAGCCAATGAGTGTCCCACTCCATATTAGTGTAAGTTTAAGACCAGTCTATCAAACTATTTAAATCCATCTGTAATTTTCCACAGTGTTACCGTTAATTTTAAAATCTACACTACACTTCTTTACAAAAACGATAGGCTATGCCTATCCAATAAGTAACATATGAACAATATTTTCCTGTCATCACTGCTGGGAAAAAGTTGATCATCTCTGCTTGTACAGAATTTTACAAGCACAGCATACAGGTTCTTGTTCACCATAGTCATAGCAAATAAAGACTATGCGGAAAAATAGTGTTTCATTTTTTAAAGTTTGCATTTGGCCTTTTAACGGTATCATTAGACAGCAAGGAAGTCTATCCCGTTTTCACTAGACCAGAGAGATTATTTTTGTGCCTGTGGGAGAGCTCCACACTTACCATCAGCACCCCATTTTTCAGTAATCTTCACCTTTAGTTGGCTAAATTCCTAGCATAAAATTGTGTGTGCACATTATCTGAAAAGAACCTAATTGTTATTAAGAACACATTTTATGATATTTTTGTGTTAAAGCATGCAGTTGTATTGTTTTTTGAAAAAGTTTCTAAGATTTGTTTATTTCACACAGAGACTTTCAAAATGGTTACCGGTTTGTTTCAAAGTGAAAGTCAAGGGTGGTTACTCTGATTGTCTTATTTGCTAGGAATTTTGACAACTAAAAGTGAAAATTACCCATTTTTCTGCACTGATCTGAGCTGTGCCAGTCATGCGCTGTTGGCTAGGGCCAGTATCAATCTCAGAAGCTTGTGAAGGCAAAAACTACCAAATCAGATAACTTTAAAAAAATCCTGTATCCCATAATACCTCATAGGAGTTGCTAAAAAACACTGGCATTGATTGAATAGTTATTTTTTAAATACTTTTATTTTATTTATTTTCCTTCTTCTTTTCTTTAAAAAGAGTTAGCAAAATGTTCTTTTAAAATTATATTTCCTTTTGGGCACAAATTGTCCATAGAGCAATAACATTTACACTTGTTTTTTTCTTCTTCAGTTTAAAAAGAGATTATAGCGTATTGAATATATCATCTCCAGAGTCTTACTTCTCTAACAAAAAACACTCAAGATCTGTTCTTTCTTTCACACAATATGTATTTCAAATTAGTACAATTAATCATGTAAGTGCATGTAACATTACGCATACTCTGATAAGAAACTTTTTTAAAAAACAACCCTTGTACACATCAACACAAATCCTTAAACACATGTAAACTTATCTTTTAATGTATAAAAGTATATATATATATATATATATATATATATATATATATTGAAAGCAAATATTCACTAATGCATATCCACAAGATATATCTGATGGTCTAAAACTAATATTGTAAGTGTTTTACAACTTACCCATAAAGAGATTAGAATACCTTAAATGGTGTAATGGTTAGTGAGCTAAGCTTATCCGAGCCTTAGTTAGTGAGTTCAATTCTCACTGTCTTTTACTTTTGACTCTTCACTTAACGTAGATAATGGCTATCTGCAAACTTTATTAAACACACTATCTATAATATCAATTACCAGTTAGTGGAGCAAAGAATACACTAAGCTTATCATAGCCTTGTTAGTGAGTTCAATTCTCACTGATGTCTTTTACTTTTGACTCTTCAATTAACGTAGATAACTTTATTAAACACACTCTCTATAATATCAATTACCAGTTAGTGGAGCAAAGAATACACTAAGCTTATCATAGCCTTGTTAGTGAGTTCAATTCTCACTGATGTCTTTTATTTTTGACTTTTTAATTAACATAGTAAATGACTAAAAAATTCCCTTGATTTGGGTTGAGACAAGATGACCTTCCTTGCACGATCGCCTGTGAACTATTGCTCCTCATGGTGTTAAGTCTGCCAGGGTGTTAAGAGCCAGGGTAGGCTCCAAAAGGCCTTTCCACGATTTTGGGGGGGAACGTTTTTTTATTGGTCGGAAATCCAGATATTATTTTTTAATGTTATTTTTTGTTTCTATGATGCGCTGAGTCTGCCTGTGCAGAGACGAAAATTTGTCACTTGAATTAGTGCCTCGTCCCATTTACATCCGGTTGGGATTCTCTTCATTGTGGTGTGCGGATGAATTTGGTGACTTAGTGAATCGGGGAATATTCTATATTCTGTATATAACAATAAGAAGAAGAAAAAAAGAAAGAAAAGAAGAAGGAAAAATAAAAACAAAAGAGTGTAAGAAAGAAAAGAAAAAACACCATGAAAGAAAAAAGAAAAGAAAGAAAGCGTATAAGAATTAAAAAGAAAAAGACTATGAAAGAAGCAAATGAAAAAGAAAAAAAGACAGTGAAAGAAAGAAAAAGAAAAGAAAAGAAGAAATAAGTGTAGTATTCACTGAGGGTGGTGGTTACAGGGATGGTGCGTCGACTGTGGTGGAACGAATGTCGAAAGCTATGGTCCATCGCGAAAAAGAGTTATGGGCAAAAACTCCCCTACCCCCAGGCCCATAGTTAATTAAATAGAATCTTTATAAGATCAATTGTCCTGTTGGTGGGGCTGAAAATATGCTAAGTGTTGATCACCAAAATAGTGGGTATCAGGAGCATGACTAAACTTCAACTGATGGTGAGGCTCCAGTTCTGGAATCTGAGGAGTACATCTTCATTGCAATTATTCCCAGGTCTACTTTGACTCAGAGTTGTAGTACCTGTTAGAGTCCATCTATGGGTCAAATAGATCTGTTTAAATATATTAATTTTCAATAGGACCATGTGCAAAAAAAAATACAACTATGCAAATAAAAAAACATATATAAGTGAATGGTATCAAGTGTTTCCATGATAGAATTCAAACCAAATTTGAGAACTCAAACATACATATGAAAATTTTGCACAATATATGAAATCAGACTTGAATAAGCAAAGGTAGGTGAAATAAATTTATTTCTGATAAGATTTTCATTTATATATATATGAGCAATTTCTTAAATGAAGTTTAATAGGTTTGAATTCAGACTTTTCCTTTTCCTAGAGTGTTTACCTAAGTCAAGGCTTTATACAAATGGTGATTCAACAAACAACATGAAATGCAATATACAATATGGAATGTACATAGAAAATGTGTGTGAGGTTTACAAATGTGTTATAAATTGTACAATTTATAGTGTAGGTGTGGGGTTGCAAAATAATGCTCTTATGAAAACTTATCTGTCTCTGGTGGTGAGTGTCTCTTGCTAGCTTGAGTTAAGGTTCGACTATTGACGTCATCAATCTGGGGTAGCTGCTTCAAAACACGTCTGTAGTGTCTGCTGATCACAGCAAAATGGTATCAATCTTGAAGCCTGGTAATGTATGTTTTGATTGGTTGCTGACAATGAACCTTAGCCAATTGCACAAGGTCTCTTATCTGGCTAAGGGGCAAGATCTCTTTATCAGGCGGTGGTTAAGCGGAAGGTAACTGTGTAAGGAATATTATTTCTTTTACCTTTGCCAAAATGATAGTGAACTGGGTTGTTTTTTTTTTTTATTGTAAGCACATGAAATAATGAGGGAATTCACTCTTAACTAATCTTGAATCACATTGCCCTGGAGGTGAGTAAGGAGTGAATTAATACATACAGTGGAAAAAATATGAAGAGAGTTACATAGGAGATCTAAAAGCAGCAAACAGTCCATAGAAAAAATGAGCACTAAGTACATTTAGGGAGCTTGTCTAGCAGACTATTATGAATGTTTGATTCTCACCAGGTGCCCCATACATTCACATACAAATTTCTGTGGACTGTCTGTTTGACACTAACTCTCCATTGAACTAATCTGTGTATGTCCTGATGCCTTTGCCAAATGATAGTGGAACAGGTTGGGTTTTTTTTTATTGTAGACACATGAAATAATATGAGGGAATTCACTCTAAACTAATTCTTGAATCCTATTGCCCTGGAGGTGAAGAAGGAGTGAATTAATACATACAAAGGAAAAAATATGAAAGAGAGATACATATCAGAACTCAAAGCAGCAAACAGTCCATAGAAAAAAGAGCACTAAGTACATTGTTAGTGAGCTTGTCTAGCAGGACTATTATGAATGTTTGATTCTCACCAGGGTCCCCCATACATCTTAGTGTTTCTCACAAATTCAGCAAAAGGTGAATGAACTATTTTGGGTGGCCCACATAGAGTAACTGCTTAGCAAGATAATCCAGCTGGCTATTGTTAATGAGTCTGATTCTCACTGGGTGCCCTATACTTCTGGCTTTGTGCCAAACTAAGATTAGTAAATGACTATAAAATAGCTCTTATTGCCTTAGTTAGAAAGATTTCTTTTTATCCTGATTATTGCAGCCAGTCAGTTTACTATTGGTTTGAACAACAGCAACTAGCCAAGACAATGAACCAGTGTCAAGATAACTGGTACTTATATGGTTCAAATAGTCCACTCATGCATTTGGGTGATTCCATTCCTTGAGTCCTGATTGGTGCTTGGTTTGTATGATGTTCTGAGGCTTCATAAATAAACCTGCCATTTTGCAGTAGTTTTTGCAGCAAACCAGGTTCGTATTATGTTACGTTTGCTTGCTGCCTTGTCTTACCAATTCGAAGGTAATGGACTAGTATGATATTTACACTGATAGTCTACACTATCCTCATCCAAAAAGGTTGAAACTATTTTGGGTAGCCCACATAGAATAACTGCTTAGCAAGCCAATCCAGCTGGCTATTATTAGTGAGTCTGATTCTCACTGGTGCCCTATACTCTGGCCTTGTGTCAATCTAAGATTAGTAAATGACTATGAAAATAGCTCTTATTGCCTTAGTTAGAAAGCTTTCTTTTCATCCTGATAGTCTACACTATCCTCGTCCAAAAGGTTGAATACAATTTCTTGATTAACAAACTAAAGAGATATAAGCAGACAAAATGGTATTTAGTCTATTCTCAGAAACCAATAAAAAAGGTAAAATCATGCCAGTAAAAGACAGATAATATACATGCTAATTTATAAGCGAGCATTTCAAGTCAAGTTGCCTTTCCTTTGCTTGAAATGGCTTTGTCTCTCTTCAAGTAACTTTTCTAGTAGAGTTTATTCAAGAGCAGACAAACAGAAATGAACAATGAATTAATCTTTTCTTCAAAAAGAGTCCTCTTGGCATTTAACAATTCTATTAATGTCTATATGTTCTAGAAGGTGCTTGTGGGTGTAATGGTTATCATGCTAGGAAATGGACATGGTGAACAATATTGAAATCCTGGATGAGGCTGTTTGCATTTTCACATATTGCTATTGCTCCAGGATATAAGTCCAATTATTCTTTCTTCAGCTATGGGTAAATAGTAGGGAAGAATGGACTCTTTAACATTGGTATGGCAACTGATCTAGGAGAATGCAAACTCTGAATTCAAACCTGTTAAACTTTGATTAAAAAAATGGGCTTTGTGTCACATCCTACCCGTGCAGTGTAGTTGAGTAATTGAGGCATCATCCTTTCCAATGTAATACTTTGATAATTCATTTATTTTTTTTGGACCATGTAACCATTAAGCACCCCAGCTGGGAGCTGTTTTGAAAGGAACACCTTTTGCTTTTCACCGTAAACTCATGGTTGCTTGTTTACAGGTGAAATAGTTTTTGATTATAATAAAAAATAATAGTTATTTATTGGTTACTTGGTTTCAATATCCTTTCATTTAAATAAACATATCTGTGTTTCTCTTCTGATTAAATAAAAACTATTTTAATATAAAAATGCGTCTTTCATATAAAAACGCGTCTTTCATTTAAAGTTTTTAAAACTTTAAAAAATTCCTACTGAATTAACAACAACAATATAAAATAACTATTGTTTTTAATAAATCAAAAACTATTTTAGTTTAAATATGTGCCTTTGGGTTGTAAATATACATGAACAAACTTTTTTAAAATCTTAGAGTGAAATTCTAATGCAAAAAAAAATTGCCTGTTGTTTGTAAAAAACAACTGGGAGTTTGCGATGAAAAGCAAAAGGTGTTCTTTTCAAAACAGCTCCCAGCTGGGGTGCTTAATGGTTACATGGTCCTTTTTTGTAAAATAGCCAGCCCTAAGTATTCTCTCTCTCCCTCTCTCCTCTCCTCATCTCTCTCTCTCTCTTCTCTTAATTATCTATTAGTTTGCCTGACAGATCTTGGTCTTCGACCTTTTAATAAAGCGGTCTCTTTTCAAAAGCATATATTTTATGAGGAAGACGGAATAAATAAACCGTTAATCATGAGGTACAAACAAACGACTCTCGTTCAGGGCCAGAATTTAAAAAAAAAATTTTAATTTAAAAAATTTTTAAATTAAAAAAATTTTAAAATATGCATATTTTGGTGTTAAAAATAAATAAAAAAAATTTTTAAATTTAAAAAAAATCAGAAGCATTATTATCCATAAGAAAAACTAAAAGAGTCTGAAGTAAAAATATATAAAAAAAAACTATCAAATGTTCAGGAGTATTCGCAGCACAAAAGTAGTTTAAAAATCCACAGCACAATGAAGAAGAATGGAAAGTTCAAGATTTGTAATGTTTGATAAATTCATAGTGTTGCGGTCCTTATCATATCCAAAAAATTTATCCTCCAGTGATGATGTTAAAACAGTCCAGATTTATTTTTTTCTGTAGGACAATATAACGTCAAATGGAAGTGAATCCGACGTAATGATAAGAAAAATATTTGCAAAAACAAAAGAATGTGGTGCTGACAGATCTGTTTCGCCTTTTTAATGAAGTGGTCTTTTTACTAAATCATTTTCTTTCATATATATATAAGTTAGGGTAGTGAAGATATGAAATCAATGGTGGCTTGGTAAGTGACAATTTTCCACCTATTCGATTTCAAATCAAATAGTAATAATAAAATAATACCTAATGATATCATTTTGATAATATAATATTTCCACTAACAAATAAATAAAATCCTGGTATGTTTAGTTTTTAGGAAGAAATTTAACTTTTCTAAACAAAAAAGTGGGGAGAGAAGTGTACTTATTTATAGGTGACACTATATGTAAATGAATAATACAAACAAAAACTGGAAGCCACTTGTGGTATAATGGCTAAACACATGATAGAAAATGGATGCTGTTTGCATTTCATAATGGTCTTTTGGAGGTATAACATCCAAACAATTCTCTCTCCAGCTATAGGTAAATAGTAGGGCAGACGGGGTTCTAGCTTTGGTTAGGCAACCAATCTAGAAGGAAACTCTTAATTAAACCTGTTAAACCTT
Organism: Doryteuthis pealeii; assembly: GCA_023376005.1. NCBI lineage: Eukaryota > Metazoa > Mollusca > Cephalopoda > Myopsida > Loliginidae > Doryteuthis > Doryteuthis pealeii. The sequence goes on from CM042167.1 coordinate 9,438,275, forward strand.
GCTTAAGATAATTATTTGGCCGTCAACATCCTACTGTGTAGATTGTATGTGTGGTATATATATATATAAGTAAAAGTAAGTAAAGTCTTTGGGGCAGCCTAAAATGCGGGATCACCCAGACAGCGAGGGAGTCTATACTTTTTCACTAGTGCTAGACCAAGGGGATAATTTTAGCATCTAAGGTGGAGCAACCAACAACCTACCATTCAGCTCTCCACTTTACCACACTGTAATCTTGCTACTCAAATACACTAGAGTTGCGAGGCCAATATCGAATGAAGAAACCTGTGATTGCTAGCTGAACACTCTACCAACTGAGCCCTAAAACCAGTCTATAAATATATATATATAATTGTGGTATTTAGGCAGCATTCTTTCTTTAGGCATATATTATTAAATAATGCGCCATTTTTTTGTCTGCAAGTTTTGTCATTTGTTTTTTCTTAATTGGCCGGATTTTTGTTTTTTTGTAATATCTGGCGAAAATTGGCTGATATATTGCCAATCGTCATAAACCAGTACTTTTCCGTCCTATCGTGGGCCATCTTCAAGGTATTTTTGAACCGTACAATGGTGGACTATTCATTTTCCATTTATATACGGTTGTTTTATTATTGTTGTTGTTATATCCTTAAGTGTTATGTATTATTATTGTCATTATTTATAATTTTATTAGTAATTAATAGGCATTTTAAAAAATGGCTACATTATTAACAATATATATATATATAAAGTTTTTTTTTCTCCATTCTCGAGTGCTCCAACCTTTGATAATTGTCCTATTCCTGTTTTTCCCATTTATACACTTGGACTTTTAACGATTTACCTGTGGTAGAATTTTGAAAATGCACTGGTCGAAGGGCCCCTTAAGTTTCCTATCTTCTTTTCTACGCTCCTTTTTAGATAATTTGTTTTAAATTAGCTGACACCAAATAAAGTATGTAATTATTTAAACTTGGTATACAAATTTAGTTGCAATCAAAAACTGTTTATATAATATATAAGTATATATATATATATATATATATAATATAAGCACAAAATAGATAGTCCATGAGTAAATAATGCATAACTGAGGATTCAGACCCACACCTCGCAGAATAATGCATACCAGTTCCAATTACTGTCGAATTGGTAGACAAGGCCAGCAAGCAGTCCGTAACTTAATATGAACGCTGATTTGCTGCGGAGACTACTGCAAAATGGCAGGTTATTTATGAAGCCTCAAGACACATCATACAAAACCAAGCAGCCAATCAGGACTTCTAGGATGGAATCACCCAAATGCATGAGGGACTATTCTGAATTCCATAAGTACCAGTTTATCTTGACATGGTTCAGTTGTGCTGTTGTTTCAAAAACCAATAGTAGACTGACTGACTTCAATAACCTCCATTGAAATAAGAAGAATAAAATTGTTTGCAATGAACAAAGAAAGGAGATTAATTATGATATGGCTGTCATGGAAGACTGCAGATGAAAAATCATAGACAAGGGGAAATGGAAAAAAATAAAACGGGACTTGCAATGTGATGAAACACTATAAACTGGTTAGTGGGGTCATATCTATAATAATGTGCACTTAGAGTTCTTAGTGAGTGTAACCTAAAAAGCAGGAGATTGGGGAAGTTTTGAGACTCCTGCCAGACAACTGCAGTGTTTATTGTATACTAAGATTTGGCTTAAGTCTGGTACACAGGCCTTAGGCTGTTACAGTACCTACTCTTACAGTAACTCATTAGGTAATGTCATCAGCCCTATAAGAAAATGCAAACAGCCTCATCCTGGATTTGAACTAGTGTTGTCGAGTCCATATTTTCATATTATGATAAAACCAATTATACCATGAAGCGCCTCCTTTGTGAAATGTTTATTCAAAATATGGTAAAACACTTACCGTATTTGACGGCATATAGGAGCCGCACTTTTTCCCCAAATTTGGCTCAACAATTGCCCTGCGTCATAATACATCTTAGGTGAATTTGAGACCTCCCGTAGGCCTAGGCTAATCTTTCTCTATGATGTTGCACTTTAACCTAGCTTATGCTCGTACTTTTACCTACCCAAATTAATGCTTATTGTTGTGTGATATCATAGTTTAAACAATTGTTCATTTTCATATAAAATAGGATACAAGTCATTCTACACAAAGACAATAAATAGCATATTTTTACACTGCAACTTTATGATATTGAGCTAATAAATTCTAAAAGACAGCATTTCAAACAAGCTGCTTCTATATGTATTCAACATTATAATTACTTGTAATTTGACAGCAAATAGGAAGCACTTTTTTTCCCACAAAATTCTGGCTCAAAAAAATTGCCCTGCATCTTGGTGAAGTTTCAACCTCCTATAGGCCTATTTATATTATATATTATTTACTCCTATTGAGATAATGTCTGTGTATGCTTATTGATTGCCTGTACTCAATTGCTTTTATACAGCTATGTTTCTGTTGTGTAATGCAACGGCTAGACTGTTTTCAACATATATGCTTAATATACTAAAAAACTTTTTCCTGAATCTGACGCGCTAAAATAGGGGGTGTCTTATATGCTGCAAATACAGTAACTAATTTCCTTGTACTTTAGGCTACAATCTTTCAATCATTCCTAATATATATATATAGAGAGGAGAGAACAAATGGTTCTTCAGATAATTCTGACTGAAGGAGGTTGTTACATATGTCTTTTATATAAGAATGGGTATCCGAGTGGGTAAAAATTAACATAGAAAGTTAAAATTAAATATTCGTAAAAAGGTTGTGTTATAACTATTTTTTTTACTGGCTAAGAGACTTGACTTTATATGTCACATGTGTTTAGGATTTCAGCTCTTTGGTTTAATATTCCTTTGGTTTTATAGTTAGTTATGGTGAGTTTTTTCCTATGTGCAGAGTAGGCAAAATAGAATATATATATATATATATTTTGGAGGATATGTGCTTAATTGAATCATACCTAATTTTTGAAAATTAATTAGTTAATAATTAATGAATTTAGGCAGGCAATATTGTTTCAAATGTAAGGCTAAACGGCATCGAGAAATGTCAATCCCTGAATGTACATTCGCCCTATAGGTCTCATCAGCAGGTTATAGACCTGGGAGACTGCTCTGTGTGTGACTCGAAACCTCCACTACCAAGCTGACAGGCGGAGATTCTAACCACTACAACCAGGTTTCGAGTCACACACGAAGTAGTCTCCAGGTTTATAACCTTGCTGATAGGGCGAAATGTACATTCAGGGATGACATTTCTCGATCTGTTTAGCCTTACATTTGAACATATATTGCCCGCCTAAATTCATTAATTATTAACTAATTAATTTTCAAAATTAGGTATGACTTCAATTAAAGCACATATCCTCCAAAAAATTGTCGCCAAAACCCATATCAAATAAACACAATGTTTATTTTACATACTTTCACACACACATATATATATAATATATATATATAATATATATATATAGCGCACGGAATAATGGTTACTGTCATAGGAAAATGCTGAATGGTGGTGTTTCTTATATCCAGTTAAATACGGTAATTCCCACAATCAAGCCTTTCTTCTTTAGTTGCTCTACTAATATCTATGCAAAATAAATATACTTTTGATCCAGGTGGTCTGCAATTTGGTTTTGGTTTTATAGATAAGGAAATCTAAGAGATGCTACCCCCTACTTATTCACATAGAAATTACAACAATAACAAAGAACTCACAAACACTATTAGATAGAGAATGTTTTCAGCTATAAGACACTATTTTTTTCTTTGTCAGTACCATTTGTCTCATCATCATCAGGATGTTCTGGCAGCACAGATTCTTTTAACTCTCCCTCACCATCCGTCCCAATCAGGCCCACTTTTCTTAGCAAGTCATCTAGATGGCATCCAGTGTCCGTACAGAGCTGATGAATGTAAGTTTTTGCTGGTGAGCCAGCATTGGTGTGTCCATGTGTAGGAGTTCATAGGAGAATGTTTCATAAATTTGCCTTGGCTTGTCTTAGTTTGATGGTTTACAAGACAGGAAGGTAAGTGGCCATACAGTTGATGTTTTGTAGGGTGCTGTGTCCAGGATTTCTTCAAAACATCTGCAATGCCATCTAGAGTTCATACTAAGCTTTTTCTTGTTAAAGTCCAAGTGGTGCAACCGTATAGTAGTACACTGGCATGGATATAGCTTGAAGAATTCCCATTTTATCTTATCAGAGAGATTAGATTTCCATATGTTAACATATCAATAGCTGTCCATGCTTACCTAAGTACATACTGACAATCAATTTCAGCAGAAGAGATATTGTTACCAAAATATATGAATTGTCTATTAATTTCAGATGGGTATAGTCAATAATTAGGGCCGGGTTTAGCTCAGTTGGTAGAGAGTTCGGCTAGAAACCACAAGGTTCCTAGTTGATACCGGCCCTTGCCACTCGGCGTATGAGTAGCACAGGGATCTGTTGTGGTAAAGTAAGGAGCTGATGGTAGGTTGGCACCCACTTCAAAGATGCAAAAACAATACTCCTTGTCTAGGTCTTTTTTTATAAGTGGGATGATAAAATTGAACTTTGTTAGTAATGCTGGATCAATAAAAAAACATGTTTATATCGCGTTACACACTATTTAAAAAGTTAAAATATGAATTTAATGACTTTTAGATTTATTAGTTTAAAGAAAAAAAAGATGATTATAAAGATCTAATTTATCCTTATATATATATATATATATATATATATATATATATTATATATATATATATATATATATATATTTAGCTCAGTCGGTAGAGTGTTCGACTAGCAATCACACGGTTCTTGGTTCATACGGCGGCCTTTGTCTAGCGCTAGTGAAAAGGGGATAGACTCCCTCGCTGTCTGGCTGATACCGACATTAGGCCACCCCTGACGACTTACTTTACTTTATAGTATGATATGGATTTATGCACTTCAATAGGCAATGAAAAGGATCCTGAATGTTCTATCTATAAAAAGGTTGATCTGAAATATATCTCCTATGTTAGTATGTTGTCCCACAATATCAGAGGTGTATGCTGGTGGTCAATAATGTATATATTACCAACCCCTCCGCACAAGCAGGATGCAAACATGGTCAATTTCTTAAGCAGAGTTAAACAGGTTTGAATTACTATCTACCCATAGCTGTATGGAGAATAGTTGGGTACATACCTTTCCCAAAGGTATTAGCAGCTATATTGAAAATCAAACAACCTCATCCAGGATGTTGTCCAAAGTCCATTTTCTTTGATGATAACCATTACACTATCTAACTCTTGGTGGTATAGCAGTAAGATTGAACCTGTCCACCTAAAGTATATAGAAAAAACAAAGTTTTCTAAAAAGAAAAATCTATTATCCGTTGTGAAAGATATCTTAGAAAAGATTTTCAATCATTGATTAAAAAACACTTTTTTCAACCCATGTTCGGATAAAGGTTTAATAAAAATATGAAAATCTAATATTGACTTCATGTATCTATAATAGATCTATCTTTTTGAAATACCTTGTTTTTCTATTTGCTATAATTTAGATAAGAATTCTGATACCATATAACTCTGTTATAAAATATTTGTATTAAGAATAATATACTTGAAAGCTATAATATTATTAGTTACTTGAAAACCATATAATGTGTGCAATTAGATAAGAATACTTGAGACATATAACAGTGCAAAAAAATGATTATTTTAATCAAAATAAAAAAGATAAACTACTTATATTCACAAAAAGTGGGTTTTTTTATTTCAGTTTATATTGAGAATGTAGTTATAATCTGATTTTAAGGATAACAATAATAGCTAGTAGCAGTGGGCAAAAGGAACACTCTTGTTCTTTTCATGATTATCAGAGGCAAACACAGAGACATATTTGTTTACACACTTTTAAAATTGTTGCATCCTTCCATCTATTAAAGATGATGGTGTAAGAGTCCCCCCTTTTTTTTAATCTACAGCTATGTGAGTGGGTGAACAGACCAATTTTTTGAATTGCAATCTCTGGTACAGTGATTGCAAACAAAAGTGATGCATCTGGAGATGCGGTTGTCTCTCCTTCCTTTTAACTCCTTTTCTGCGGTGGCTTCTTTCCTCTCTTTTTCACCTTTCATTTCCTTGTTTGGACGATGAGGTGCCAGGTCATAACGGTCTTCTGCACAAGCCCCATGTGTTTATGTCATGTGGCATGTCTTCATGTCTCTCTTGACAGACATCTTTAAAGCGTAGGCATGGTCCTCCCTACTGGTTGAGTGCCCTCTACTAGTTTTTAAAAGGAAATCTTAATTAACTTCTTATGACTGCTTCTATTGGCTTCATCTTTATCTTCCGGTGGTCGTATCAGGATTTCTTCTTCTCCGTGCTATGTGTCCTCTTTTCTGTTCTTGTCATTTTCGATATCAGAGACAAAACCAAGAGACATATTTTTGTGTACATTTGCATGGAAAGAATCAGAAACAGAGACAGATTACAATGGGTGCTAGCCTCAAATCCACTAATTATGATTATAATTCTATTTTTTCCCAGAGTTGCTGGGTCACTTGCCTCTCTAAGACAAGCATGAGTGTCCACTCCATATTAGTGTAAGTTTAAGACCAGTCAATCAAACTATTTAAATCCATCTGTAATTTTCCACAGTGTTACCGTTAATTTTAAAAATCTACACTACACTTCTTTACAAAACGATAAGGCTATGCCTATCCAATAAGTAACATATGAACAATATTTTCCTGTCATCACTGCTGGGAAAAAGTTGATCATCTCTGCTTGTACAGAATTTTACAATCAGCACGCATTCAGGTTCTTGTTCACCATAGTCATAGCAAATAAAGACTATGCGGAAAAATAGTGTTTCATTTTTTAAAGTTGCATTTGGCCTTTTAACGTGTATCATTAGACAGCAAGGAAGTCTATCCCGTTTTCACTAGACCAGAGAGATTATATTTTGTGCCTGTGGGAAGAGCCCCACACTTACCATCAGCACCCCATTTTCAGTAATTTTCACCTTTAGTTGGCTAATTCCTAGCATAAAATTGTGTGGTGCACATTATCTGAAAAGAACCTAATTGTTATTAGAACACATTTATGATATTTTTTTGTGTTAAAGCATGCAGTTGTATTGTTTTGAAAAAGTTTCTAAGATTTGTTTATTTCACACAGAGACTTTCAAAATGGTTACCGGTTTGTTTCAAAGTGAAAGTCAAGGTGGGTTACTCTGATTGTCTTATTTGCTAGGAATTTTGACAACTAAAAGTGAAAATTACCCATTTTCTCACTGATCTGAGCTGTGCCAGTCATGCGCTGTTGGCTAGGGCAGTAATCAATCTCAGAAGGTTTGAAGGCCAAAAATACACAAATCAGGATAACTTTAAAAAAAATCCTGTATCCCATAATACTCATAGAGTTGCTAAAACACTGGCATTGATTGAATAGTTATTTTTAAATACTTTTATTTTTATTTTAATTTTCCTTATTCTTTTCTTATTAAAAAGAGTAGCAAATGTTCTTATTAAAATTATATTTCCTTTTGGGCCCAATTGTCCATAGAGCAATAACATTTACAATTGATTTTTTCTTCTTCAGTTTAAAAAGAGATTATAGCGTATTGAAATATTCATCTCCAGGTCTTACTCTCTAACAAAAAGCACTCAAGATTCTGTTCTTTCTTTCACACAATATTGTATTTTCATTAGTACAATAATCATGTAAGTGCATGTAACATTACGCATACTCTGATAAAAACTTTTTTAAAAAAAAACAACCTTTGTACACATCAACAACAAATCCTTAACACTGTAAACTTATTTTTAAATGTATAAAGTATATATATATATATAATATATTATATATATATATATATTGAAAGCAATATTCACTAATGCATATTCCACAGATAATACGATGGTCCTAAAACTAATATTGTTGTACAAACTTCCTAGATTGCGTTTGTAAGGTTAGACACTACGGCTTATCACCACGCTATTCTTTCACTTAACGTAAAATGGCTATTCATTATTAAAACTACGCTATCATAATTTGGTTAACAGTTTAGTGGACGAATCTAAGCTTTCCTAGACCTTGTTAGTGCGAGTTTCAATTCTCTTCTGATGTCTTTTAACTTTGATCTTATTAACGTAGATAATGCTATCTCAATGTTATTAACACACTTACTATAATATCAATTAACCAGTTGTGGAGCAAAGATACAACTAAGCTACCAGAGTCTTGTTAGTGGACGTTTCAATCTCAGCTGAGTCTTTATTTTTGACTTTTTTAATTAAGCATAGTAAAATGATAAACATTCCGCTTGATTGGGTTGAGACAAGAAGACTTCTCCTTGCACAAATCGCCCTGTGAATATTTGCTTGCTCCTCATGGTGTTAAGTCTGCCAGGTGTTTAAGAAGCCAGAGGTAGGCTCCAAAAAGGGCCTTCCACATTTTTGGGGGGAACGTTTTTTTATTGGTCGAAACTCCAGATATATTTTTTAATGTTATTTTTTGTTTCTATGATGCGCTGATCTGCCTGTGCAGAGACTGAAATTTGTTCACTTGAATTAGTGCCTCGTCCCATTTACATCCGTTGGGATTCTCTTCATGTGGGTGTGGGGGCGAATTGAATTTGGTGACCTTAGGAATCGGGGAGATATCTATATTCCGTATATAACAATAATACGAGAAGAAAAAGAAGAAAAGAAAAGAAGAAGGAAAAAACATAAACAAAAAGTTGTGTAGAGAGAAAAGAAAAAGAAAAAACACCATGAAAAAAAAAGAACAAGAAAGAAGAAGGTATAAGAATAGAAAAGACAAAGAAAAAGAAGACATGTGAAGAAAGAAAAGAAAAAAGAAAGATGAAAAAAGAAGATCCGCGAAAAGAAAAGAAAGAAAGAAAAGAAAGAAGAAATAAGTGTAGTTTCACTGAGGGTGGGTGGTTACAAGGATGGGCCGGTCGACTGTGGGGAAACGAATGTCGAAAGTATGGTCCATCGGACAAAAAAGAGTTTATGACAAAAAGCTCCCCTACCCCCCAGGCCCATATAATTTAAATCAGATCTCTATAAGATCATTGTCTGTTGGTGGGCTGAAATATGCTAAAGTGTTGATTCACAAAAATAGTGGTTCTAGGGCATGACTAAACTTCAACTGATGGATGAGGCCTCCAGTTCTGGAGATCTGAGGAAGAGTACATCTTCATGCAATATTTTCCCAGGTCTACTTTGACTCAGAGTGTAGTAACCTGTTAGATCCCATCTATGGTTGCAAATAGATCTGTTTATTAATATTGAATTAATTTTCAATAGGACCGATGGTGCAAAAAAAATACAACTATTGCAAATAAAAACATATCATAAGTGAATGTATCAAGTGTTTCCATTGATAGAATTCAACACCAAATTTAGAAACGTCAAACATAACATATAAAATGTTTTGCACAATATGGAAAATCAGACTTGAATAAAGCAAAGGTAGTGAAATAAATTTATTCTGATAAGATTTCATTTATATATAGAGGCAATTTTCTTAAATGAAGTTTAATAGGTTTGAATTCAGACTTTGCCTTTTCCTAGATGTTTACCTTAAGTCAAGGCTTTATACAATGGTGATCAACAAACAAACATGAACATGCAATATACAATATGGAAGTGTGACAATAGCAAAATTGTTGTGTGAGGTTACAAATATTGTTATATAATGTACAATTATATAGTAGTGTGGGGTTGGCAAAATAATGCTCCTTATTGAAAACTTATCTGTCTCTGGTAGGTGATGTCTCTTGCTAGCTTGAGTAACGGTTCGACGTTCATGACTGTCATCAGATCTGGGGTAGCTGGCTTCAAACACGTCTGGTAGTGTCTGCTGATTCGCAGCAAAGAATTGATGATCATCTTTGATTCTAAACCTGAGCTAATGTATGTGTTTGATTGGTGCTGACAATGACCTTAGCCAAATTCGCACAAGTCTCTTAATCGGCTGATGGTAGAAGGGCAGGTCTCTTTATCTAGAAGGGATGGTTAAGGGAGGTTAACTGTGTAAGGTAATATTATTTGCTTTTGACTTTGCAAAAGATAGTGAACTGGCTGTGTTTTTTTTATATTTTAGGCACTGCAAATATGAGGGAATTACTTATAACCTAACCCTTAGAATACATTCTACAAAGCAGAAAGATAGATTCAATAAATTTACATTTCGAGAAATCTAATATGTATAAACTCAATTAAGCAAACCATTAGCCAAGAGGAGTGCATAAAAAAAAACTACGGAAATGACTAGAATGTATTTTATTTTTTATATAGTCTAAGAATGTGCAAAAGAAAATACACTTATTTCTATGCAATGTCTGAACTGAGTAAATTAGCCATATAAACTGTTTCTCAGCATGATTTTTTTTTTAAAGAAATTTTTAAGACGGAATAATTTCAGAAAAAGAAAATAATACCAACAATATTTCTACCCAAAATTCTTAACCCTCTGTAACCTAAAACTCTTAACTGTGTAACCCAAGCTCAGAAAATTTATGAGAAAAATCAAAACAAAACATATTCAACATTTTCTCTGAATGTTTGAGATGAGGCTTGATGGTTAGTATTATCTGCGTTATTCAGCACATCAGCCGAAACGTTGTACAGATAACAATGAAGATGAGGACAATAGTCTGAATAACACAGATAATACTAATATTCAACATTATTTTACACACACACACACATACATATATATATATATACATATATTTATCAGAAAGTTACTATCACATTTTCATTGTAGTAGCATAAGTAGTTAATCCAAAATGGCTCAATATATTTTGTAAAATATAGAGCATTTACAGCTGTAGAAAAAAGTTTTTCTCTCTACCACGGTTTTGGTGTTCAGAGCATACCTTCCTCAGGAGCACCGAAAAAAAAGAGAGAAAAATGTTTTCCTATAACTATATATAACTATATATATATATATATATATATAAGTTGGGGTAGCAAAGTTATGAAGCCAATGGCGCTTGTTAACTGACAGTTTCTTGCATATACAATTTTCAAACTTGTTTTGAAAATTACATAGGCGTGAAACTGGTAGTAAGGGATAATTCTATTTGGGATCATCAAAATCTCACTGTATAACCATACTGTATGCTATTGTAGGTGCAAACATATATTCATACAAGGATTTTTATAAATCCCTAAAGAGAGCTCAATGTATAATAATTATTTATTTGTTTTTTGAGGAAGTCAGTTGAACAGGAAACTGTTTATTCATTTTATACATTGTATCTCTTTCTTAGACTTAGAATTTTAATTTTATACTTGCTGTCTGACCTAAATTTTGTGAATTTTCTGGTGAAATTGTCTTTAGGTGAATTCCTTCATTTTATAAAATCTGTCTGAAGGGGCTGGCCACTTAAGGATTTTTAGAAATTAAAAAAAAAATTTTTAAAAGCCTTTTGAGTTTCTGGCCGAAATAAATTTATTATGGAATGACTGTTTGTTAAGTTTTTTCTTTCTTTGAAAGTTATATATATATATATATATATATATATATATATATATATATATATATATATTATAATGGTATACACAGGAATAACCTACTTGAGTTTCACCATAAGGATCTTCAGGGTTAAATCCACTGAATTAATCAAGATATTGATTAATTACAACCGATTGCACGTGTATATTTTGTGGCAATAACAGTTAGTAAATTTGCGCTACTCACGTATTGAGCACTTTATATTTGTTATATCGCTGTCTTATCATTGTGAAACTTACATCAACTAACTATTGTGACCAATTTCACTGGTAAGTCACCTTTTTCATATAAAATCATATATATATATATATATATATATATTATAAAATATATAAAATGGGTACAAGAGATAACCTATTCGAGTTTCACCATAAGGATCTTCAGGGTTAAATCCACTGAATTAACTGAGACGCCGATTAATAGCATTAAAATTGCATTAAAATGCAATGACCACACACATGAAATCAACTGCAATTAATCGGTGTCAGTTAATTCAGTGGACTTAACCCTGAAGATCCTAATGGTGAAACTCGAATAGGTTATCTCTTGTTCCCATTTCATAATAAATTTGCTCTACTTAGTATTAAGCACTTTGTATTTGTTATATCGCTGACTTACCCCTCTAAATTCCACACTTACTAACCATCGTGACCAAATTCACCGGTAAGTCAACTTTTCCTTTATAAATAAATATATATATATATATATATATATATATATATATATTGGAAACTTTAAAGGATGACTTATGGTTGATAATCTTTCCTTAACAATGTATTTACAAATTTTAGATGTTTTTTTATATATTCTTTAAGCATTTTCTATTGAAGATAACAGACACTTAAATCTATTATGGTTTTTTACAAGCTTCCCTTGTTTTTGTATTTCTTGTCTCATTGAGATGTCAAAATTATATAAGAACTGTCCAAAGTTCATAATGTCCATAAATGTATAATGACAGACAAAAGTACTCAACCTTACCCATTTATGGACATTACAAATTTTGGGCAGTTTTTATGTAATTTTGAAACCCCCACAGTGATACCAAATACAAGAGTAGCTTATAAAAAAAGTATAGCAGGCTTAAGTTGTCTGTTATCTTTAATAAAACATACCAAAAAGAAAAATACCAGCCTAAGTATTCTCTCTCTCTCTCTCTCTCTCTCTCTCTCTCTCTCTCTCTCTTATTATCTATTAGTTTGCTGACAGATCTGTTTCGACCTTTTAATAAAGCGGTCTTTTTCAAAGCAACTATATTTATGAGGAAAGACGGAATAAATAAACCGTTAATCATGAGGTACAAACAAACGCTCTCGTTCAGGGCCAGAATTTAAAAAAAAAATTTTAATTTAAAAAAATTTTTTAAATTAAAAAAATTTTAAAATATGCATATTTTGTGTTAAAAATAAAATAAATTTTATTTAAAAAAATCAGAAGCATTATTATCCATAAGAAAAACTAAAAAGAGTCTGAAGTAAAAATATATAAAAAAAACTATCAAAAATGTTCAGGATGTATTCCAGCTACAAAAAGTAAGTTTAAAAAGTCCACAGCACAATTGAAGAAGATGGAAAGTTTCAAGAATTTGTAATGTTGATAAATTCATAGTGTTGCGGTCCTTATCATATTCAAAAATTTATCCTCCAGTGATGATGTTAAAACAGTCCAGATTTAGTTTTTTCTGTAGACAATATGAAGTAAATGGAAGTGAATCCGACAGTATGAATAGAAAATATTTTGAAAAAACAAAAGATGTTGCTGACAGATCTGTTTCGACCTTTTAATGAAGTGGTCTTTTTTACTAAATATTTTCTATTCATATATATATATAAGTTAGGGTAGTGAAGATATGAAATCAATGGTGCTTGGTAAGTGACAATTTTCCACCTATTCGATTTCAAATCAAATAGGTAATAATAAAATAATACCTAATGATATCAATTTTGATAATATAATATTCCACTAAAATAATAAAATCCTGGTATGTTTAGTTTTAGGAGAAATTTAACTTTTCTATAACAATAAAAGTGGGGAGAGAAGTGTACTTATTTATAGGTGACACTATATGTAAATGAATAATACAAACAAAAAACTGGAAGCACTTGTGGTATAATGGCTAACATGATAGAAAATGGATGCTGTTTGCATTTCATATGGTCTTTGGAAGGTATACATCCAACAATTCTCTCTCCAGCTATAGGTAAATAGTAGGGCAGACGGGGTTCTAGCTTTGGTTAGGCAACCAATCTAGAAGGAAAACTCTTTATTAAAACCTGTTAAACTTTGCTTAAGAAATTAATTTTGCGTCACATCCTACTTGTGTAGATTGTATGTGTGTATATATATATATAAGTAAAAGTAAGTAAAGTCTTTGGGGCAGCCTAATGTCGGGATCACCCAGACAGCGAGGGAGTCTATACCCTTTTCACTAGTGCTAGACCAAGGGGATTATTTTAGCATCTAAGGTGGAGCACCACACCTACCATCAGCTCCTCACTTTACCACACTGTATCCTGTGCTACTCATACACTGAGTTGGCGAGGGCCAATATCGAATGAAGAACCTTGTGATTGCTAGCTGAACACTCTACCAACTGAGCTAAACCAGTCCTATATAATATATATATATATATGTGTGTATTTAGGCAGCATTCTTTCTTGTAGGCATATATTATTAAATAATGCAGCCATTTTTTGTCTGCAAGTTTTGTCCTTTGTTTTTTCTTATTGCCGGATTGTTTTTGTAATATCTGGCGAAAATTGGCTGATATATTTGCCATATGTCATAAACCAAGTACTTTCCGTCCTATCGTGGGCCATCTTCAGGGTATTTTGAAACCGTACAATGGTGGACTATTCCATTTTCCATTTATATAGGTTGTGTTTATTATTGTTGTTGTTATTATTATTAGTGTTATTATTATTATTGTCATTATTATAATTTTATAGTAATTATAGGCATTTTAAAAAATGGCTACATTATTTAACAATATATATATATAAGTTTTTTTTCCTCCCATTCTCGTGCTCCAACCTTGATATTGTCCTATTCCTGTTTTTCCCAATTTATACACTTGGACTTTTAAACGATTTACCTGTGGTAGAATTTTTGAAAATGCACTGGTCGAAAGGGCCCTTAAGTTTCTCTATCTTCTTTCACCTCCTTTTTAGATAATTTGTTTAATTAGCTGATCACCAAATAAAGTATGATATTATTTAAACTTGTATACAAATTTAGTTGCATCAAAAACTTGTTTATATATATATATATATATATATATATATATATATATATATATAAAGCACAAAATAGATAGTCCATGAGTAAAATAATGCATAACTGAGATTCAGACCAACACCTCTGCAGAATAATCATACCAGTTCCAATTACTGTCGAATTGGTAAGACAAGGCAGCAAGCAGTCGTAACTTAATATGAACCTGATTTGCTGCGGAGACTACTGCAAAATGGCAGGTTATTTATGAAGCCTCAGAACATCATACAAACCAAGCAGCCAATCAGGACTCTAGGAATGGAATCACCCAAATGCATGAGTGGACTATTCTGAATTCCCATAAGTACCAGTTATCTTGACACTGGTTCAGTTGTGCTGTTGTTCAAACCAATAGTAGACTGACTGACTTCAATAACCTCCATTGAAATAAGAAGAATAAAATTGTTTGCAATGAACAAAGAAAAGATTAATTATGAATATGGCTGTCATGGAAGACTGCAGATGAAAATCATAGGACAAGGGCGAAAATGGAAAAAAAAACGGGACTTGCATGTGAATGGAAACAACTATTAAACTGGTTAGTGTCATATCTATAATAATTGGTGCACTTAGAGTTCTTAGTGAGTGTAACCTTAAAAACAGGAGATTTGGGGGAAGTTTGAGACTCTGCAGACAACTGCAGTGTTTATTGTATACTAAGATTTGCTTAGTCTGGTACACAGGCCTTAGGCTGCTTACAGTACCTACTCTTACAGTACTCAATAGGTATGTCATCAGCCCTATAAGAAATGCAAACAGCCTCATCCTGGATTTGAACTAGTGTTGCTGAGTCCATTTTCATATTATGATAACCATTATACCATGAGCGCCTCCTTTTGTTAAATGTTTATTCAAAATATGGTAAAACACTTACCGTATTTGACGGCATATAGGACGCACTTTTTTCCCAAAATTTTGGCTCAACAAATTGCCCTGCGTCATATACATCTTAGGTGAAGTTTGAGACCTCCCGTAGGCCTAGGCTAATCTTTCTCTATGATGCTCACTAACCTAGCTTATGCTCAGTACTTTTACCTACCCAAATTATGCTTATTGTGTGGATATCATAGTTTAAAATTGTTCAATTTTTCATAAAATAGGATACAAGTCATTCTACACAAAAGACATAAATAGCATATTTTTACACTGCAACTTTATGATATTGAGCTTAATAAATTCTAAAGACAGCATTTCAAACAAGCTGCTTCTATATGTCATTCAACATTATAATTACTGTATTTGACAGCAAATAGGACGCACTTTTTTCCCCAAAATTCTGGCTCAAAAAATTGCCCTGCATCTTGTGAAGTTTCAAACCTCCTATAGGCCTATTTTATTATTATTATTTCCTCCTATTGAGATGTCTTGTGTATGCTTATTGATTGCCTGTACTGCCAAATTGCTTTTATACAGCTATGTTTCTGTTTGTGTAATGCACGGCTAGACTGTTTTCAACAATATATGCTTAAATATACTAAAAACCTTTTTCCTGAATCTGACCAGCTAAAATAGGGGGGTGTCTTATATGCTGTCAAATACAGTAACTAATTTCCTTGTACTTTAGGCTACAATCTTTTCAATCATTCCTAATATATATATATAGAGAGGGAGAGAAACAAATGGTTCTTCAGGATAATTCTGACTGAAGGAGGTTGTTACATATGTCTTTTATTATAAGAATGGGTATCCGAGTGGGTAAAAATTAACATAGAAAGTTAAAAATTAAATATTCGTAAAAAGGTTGTGTTATAACTATTTTTTTTACTGGCTAAAGAGACTTGACTTTTTATGTCTACATGTGTTTAGGATTTCAGCTCTTTGGTTTAATAATTCCTTTGGGTTTTTATAGTTAGTTATGGTGAGTTTTTCCTATGTGCAGAGTAGGCAAAATAGAAATATATATATATATATATTTTTGGAGGATATGTGCTTAATTGAAGTCATACCTAATTTTTGAAAATTAATTAGTTAATAATTAATGAATTTAGGCAGGCATATATGTTCAAATGTAAGGCTAAACGGATCGAGAAAATGTCAATCCCTGAATGTACATTTCGCCCTATTAGGTCTCATCAGCAAGGTTATAGACCTGGGAGACTGCTCTGTGTGTGACTCGAAACCTCCACTACCAAGCTGACAGGCGGAGATTCTAACCACTACACCAGGTTTCGAGTCACACACGAAGTAGTCTCCCAGGTCTATAACCTTGCTGATAGGGCGAAATGTACATTCAGGGATTGACATTTTCTCGATCTGTTTAGCCTTACATTTGAACATATATGCCCGCCTAAATTCATTAATTATTAACTAATTAATTTTCAAAAATTAGGTATGACTTCAATTAAGCACATATCCTCCAAAAATTGTCGGCCAAAACCCATATCAAATAAACACAATGTTTATTTACATACTTTCACACACACATATATATATATATATATATATATATATATATATAAGCGCACGGAATAATGGTTACTGTCATAGGAAATGCTGAAATGGTGGTGTTTCTTATATCCAGTTAAATACGGTAATTCCCCACATCAAGCCTTTCTTCTTTAGTTGCTCTATCTAATATCTAGTGCAAAATAAATATACTTTTGATCCAGGTGGTCTGCATTTGGTTTTGGTTTTATAGATAAGGAAATCTAAGAGATGCTACCCCCTACTTATTCACATAGAAATTACAACAGATACAAAGAACTCACAAACACTATTAGATAGAGAATGTTTTCAGCTATAAGACACTATTTTTTCTCTTTGTCAGTACCATTGTCTCA
Source organism: Doryteuthis pealeii (assembly GCA_023376005.1). NCBI lineage: Eukaryota > Metazoa > Mollusca > Cephalopoda > Myopsida > Loliginidae > Doryteuthis > Doryteuthis pealeii. The sequence continues at coordinate 9,455,852 of CM042167.1, forward strand.
TCATCATCAGGATGTTCTGGCAGCACAGATTCTTTTAACTCTCCCTCACCATCCGTCCCAATCAGCCCACTTTCTTAGCAAGTCATCTAGATGGCATCCAGTGTCCGTACAGAGCTGATGAATGTAAGTTTTTGCTGGTGAGCCAGCATTGGTGTGTCCATGTGTAGGAGTTCATAGGAGAATGTTTCATAAATTTGCCTTGCTTGTCTTAGTTTGATGGTTTACAAGACAGGAGGTAAGTGGCCATACAGTTGATGTTTTGTAGGGTGCTGTGTCCAGGATTTCTTCAAAACATCATGCAATGCCCATCTAGAGTTCATATCTAGCTTTTTCTTGTTAAAGTCCAAGTGGTGCAACCGTATAGTAGTACTGGCATGGATATAGCTTGGAAGAATTCCCATTTTATCTTATCAGAGAGATTAGATTTCCATATGGTTAACATATCAATAGCTGTCCATGCCTTACCTAAGTACATACTGACATCAATTTCAGCAGAAGAGATATTGTTACCAAAATATATGAATTGGTCTATTAATTTCAGATGGATATAGTCAATAATTAGGGCCGGGTTAGCTCAGTTGGTAGAGAGTTCGGCTAGAAACCACAAGGTTCCTAGTTTGATACCGGCCCTTGCCAACTCGGCGTATGAGTAGCACAGGGATCTGTGTGGTAAAGTAAGGAGCTGATGGTAGGTATGGCACTCCACTTCAGATGCAAAAACAATCTCCTTGGTCTAGGTCTTTTTTTATAAGTGGGATGAATAAAATTGACTTTGTTAGTAATGTCTGGATCACATAAAAAAACATGTTTATACCGTTACAACTATTTAAAAAGTTAAAATATGAATTTAATGACTTTTAGATTTATTAGTTTAAAGAAAAAAAGATGATTATAAAGATCTAAATTTTATCCTTATATATATATATATATATATATATATATATATATATATATATATATATATATATATATATATTTAGCTCAGTCGGTAGAGTGTTCGACTAGCAATCACACGGTTCTTGGTTCGATACCGGCCTTTGGTCTAGCGCTAGTGAAAAGGGGATAGACTCCCTCGCTGTCTGGCTGATACCGACATTAGGCCACCCTGACGACTTTACTTTACTTTATAGTCAATGATATGGATTATGCACTTTCAATAGCAATGAAAAGGATCCTGAATGTTCTATCTATAAAAAGGTTGATCTGAAACTAATATCTCCTATGTTAGTATGTTGTCCCACAATATCAGAGGTGTATGCTGGTGGTCAATATGTATATATTTACCAACCCCTCCGCACAAGCAGGATGCAATACATGGTCAATTTCTTAAGCAGAGTTAAACAGGTTTGAATTACTATCTACCCATAGCTGTATGGAGAATAGTTGGGTACATACCTTTCCCAAAGGTATTAGCACTATATGAAATCAAACAACCTCATCCAGGATGTGTCACAAAGTCCATTTTCTTTGATGATAACCATTACACTATCTAACTCTTGGTGGTATAGCAGTAGAGATTGAACCTGTCCACCATAAAAGTATATAGAAAAAACAAAGTATTCTAAAAAGAAAAATCTATTATCCGTTGTGAAGATGATCTTAGAAAAGATTTTCAATCATTGATTAGAAAACACTTTTTTCAACCTCATGTTCGGATAAAGGTTTAATAAAAAATGAAAAATTCTAATATTGACTTCAGTATCTATAATAGATCTATCTTTTTGAAATACCTTGTTTTTTCTATTTGCTATATATTAGATAAGAATTCTTGATACCATATAACTCTGTATAAAATATTTGTATTAAGAATAATTACTTGAAGCTATAATATTATTAGTTACTTGAAACCATATAATTGTGTGCAATTAGATAAGAATACTTGAGAACATATAACAGTGCAAACAAATGATTATTTTAATCAAATAAAAAACGATAAACTACTTATATTCACAAAAAAGTGGGTTTTTTTATTTCAGTTTATATTGAGAAATGTATTTATAATCTGATTTTAAGGATAACAAATAATAGCTAGGTAGCAGTGTGGCAAAATGATACACATCTTGTTCTTTTCATGATTATCAGAGGCAAACACAGAGACATATTTGTTTACACACTTTTTAAAATTGTTGGCATCCTTCCATCTATTAAAGATGATGGTGTAGAGTCCCCCCCTTTTTTTAATCTACAGCTATGTGAGTGGGTGAACAGACCAATTTTTGAATTGCAATCTCTGGTACAGTGATTGCAAACAAAAGGTGATGCATTCTGGAGATGCGGTTGTCTCTCCTTCCTTTTAACTCTCTTTTCTGCGGTGGCTTCTTTCCTCTCTTTTTCACTCCTTTTCATTCCTTGTTTGACGATGAGGTGCCAGGTCATACGGTCTTCTGCACAAGCCCCCCATGTGTTTATGTCAATGTGGCATGTCTTCATGTCTCTCTTACAGACATCTTTAAAGCGTAGGCATGGTCTCCCTACTGGTTGAGTGCCCTCTACTAGTTTTTAAAAGGAAATCTTAAATTAACTTCTATGACTGCTTCTATTGGCTTCATCTTTTATCTTCCGGTGGGTCGTATCAGGATTTCTTCTTCTCCCGTGCTATGTGTCTCTCTTTTCTGTTCTTGTCATTTTCGATTATCAGAGACAAAACCCAGAGACATATTTTTGTGTACATTTGCATGGAAAGAATCAGAAACAGAGACAGATTACAATGGGTGCTAGCCTCAAATCCACTAATTATGATTATAATTCTATTTTCCCAGAGTTGCTGGGTCACTTGCCTCTCTAAGCCAATGAGTGTCCCACTCCATATTAGTGTAAGTTTAAGACCAGTCAATCAAACTATTTAAATCCATCTGTAATTTTCCACAGTGTTACCGTTAATTTTAAAATCTACACTACACTTCTTTACAAAAACGATAGGCTATGCCTATCCAATAAGTAACATATGAACAATATTTTCCTGTCATCACTGCTGGGAAAAAGTTGATCATCTCTGCTTGTACAGAATTTTACAATCACAGCATTCAGGTTCTTGTTCACCATAGTCATAGCAAATAAAGACTATGCGGAAAAATAGTGTTTCATTTTTTAAAGTTTGCATTTGGCCTTTTAACGGTATCATTAGACAGCAAGGAAGTCTATCCCGTTTTCACTAGACCAGAGAGATTATTTTTGTGCCTGTGGGAGAGCCCCACACTTACCATCAGCACCCCATTTTTCAGTAATTTTCACCTTTAGTTGGCTAAATTCCTAGCATAAAATTGTGTGTGCACATTATCTGAAAAGAACCTAATTGTTATTAAGAACACATTTATGATATTTTTGTGTTAAAGCATGCAGTTGTATTGTTTTTGAAAAAGTTTCTAAGATTTGTTTATTTCACACAGAGACTTTCAAAATGGTTACCGGTTTGTTTCAAAGTGAAAGTCAAGGGTGGTTACTCTGATTGTCTTATTTGCTAGGAATTTTGACAACTAAAAGTGAAAATTACCCATTTTTCTGCACTGATCTGAGCTGTGCCAGTCATGCGCTGTTGGCTAGGGCCAGTATCAATCTCAGAAGCTTGTGAAGGCAAAAACTACCAAATCAGATAACTTTAAAAAAATCCTGTATCCCATAATACCTCATAGGAGTTGCTAAAAACACTGGCATTGATTGAATAGTTATTTTTTAAATACTTTTATTTTATTTTATTTTCCTTCTTCTTTCTTTAAAAAGAGTTAGCAAATGTTCTTTTAAAATTTATATTTCCTTTTGGGCACAAATTGTCCATAGAGCAATAACATTTACACATATTTTTTTCTTCTTCAGTTTAAAAAGAGATTATAGCGTATTGAATATATCATCTCCAGAGTCTTACTTCTCTAACAAAAAAGCACTCAAGATCTGTTCTTTCTTTCACACAATATGTATTTCAAATTAGTACAATTAATCATGTAAGTGCATGTAACATTACGCATACTCTGATAAGAAACTTTTTTAAAAAAACAACCCTTGTACACATCAACACAAATCCTTAAACACATGTAAACTTATCTTTTAATGTATAAAAGTATATATATATATATATATATATATATATATATATATATATTGAAAGCAAATATTCACTAATGCATATCCACAAGATATATCTGATGGTCTAAAACTAATATTGTAAGTGTTTTACAACTTACCCATAAAGAGATTAGAATACCTTCAATGGTGTAATGGTTAGTGAGCTAAGCTTCTCAGAGCCTTGTTAGTGAGTTCAATTCTTGCTGATGTCTTTTACTTTTGACTCTTTACTTAACGTAGATAATGGCTATCTGCAAACTTTATTAAACACACTATCTATAATATCAATTACCAGTTGGTGGAGCTAAGAATACACTAAGCTTACCAGAGTCTTGTTAGTGAGTTCAATTCTCACTGACGTCTTTTATTTTTGACTTTTTAATTAACATAGTAAATGACTAAAAAATTCCCTTGATTTGGGTTGAGACAAGACGACCTTCCTTGCACGATCGCCTGTGAACTATTGCTCCTCATGGTGTTAAGTCTGCCAGGGGTGTTAAGAGCCAGGGGTAGGCTCCAAAAGGCCTTTCCACGATTTTGGGGGGAACGTTTTTTTATTGGTCGGAAATCCAGATATTATTTTTTAATGTTATTTTTTGTTTCTATGATGCGCTGAGTCTGCCTGTGCAGAGACGAAAATTTGTCACTTGAATTAGTGCCTCGTCCCATTTACATCCGGTTGGGATTCTCTTCATTGTGGTGTGTGGGCGGATGAATTTGGTGACTTAGTGAATCGGGGAGATATCTATATTTCTGTATATAACAATAATAAGAAGAAAAAAAGAAGAAAAAGAAAAGAAAGAAGGAAAAAACAAAACAAAAGAGTGTGTAAGAAAGAAAAAGAAAAAACACCATGAAAGAAAAAAAAAAGAAAAGAAAGAAAGAAAGTGTATAAGAATTAAAAAGAAAAAGACTATGAAAGAAGCAAATGAAAAAGAAAAAAAGACAGTGAAAGAAAGAAAAAGAAAAGAAAGAAAGATGGAAAAAAAGAAAAATACCTCGGAAAAAGAAAAAGAAAAAGAAAAAGAAAAGAAAGAAGAAATAAGTGTAGTATTCACTGAGGGTGGTGGTTACAAGGATGACGTGTCGACTGTGGTGGAACAAATGTCGAAAGCTATGGTCCATCACAAAAAAGAGTTATGAGCAAAAGCTCCCCTACCCCCAGGCCCATAGTTAATTAAACAGAATCTCTATAAGATCAATTGTCCTGTTGGTGGGGATGAAAATATGCTAAATGTTGATCACTAAAAAAGTGGGTATCAGGGGCATGACTAAACTTCAACTGATGGAGAGGCTCCAGTTCTGGAGATCTGAGGAATGAAGTACATCTTCATTGCAATTCTTCCCAGGTCTACTTTGACTCAGAGTTGTAGTACCTGTTAGAGTCCCATCTATGGGTCAAATAGATCTGTTTAAATATGATTAATTTTCAATAGGACCATGTGCAAAAAAAATACAACTATGCAAATAAAAAACATATATAAGTGAATGGTATCAAGTGTTTCCATGATAGAATTCAACCAAATTTGAGAACTCAAACATACATATGAAAATTTTGCACATATATGAAATCAGACTTGAATAAGCAAAGGTAGGTGAAATAAATTTATTTCTGATAAGATTTTCATTTATATATATATGAGCAATTTCTTAAATGAAGTTTAATAGGTTTGAATTCAGACTTTCCTTTTCCTAGAGTGTTTACCTAAGTCAAGGCTTTATACAAATGGTGGATTCAACAAACAACATGAACATGCAATATACAATATGGAATGTGTGACATACAAAATGTGTGTGAGGTTTACAAATGTGTTATAAATTGTACAATTTATAGTGTAGGTGTGGGGTTGCAAAATAATGCTCTTATGAAAACTTATCTGTCTCTGGTAGGTGAGTGTCTCTTGCTAGCTTGAGTTAAGGTTCGACTATGACGTCATCAATCTGGGGTAGCTGGCTTCAGAAACACGTCTGTAGTGTCTGCTGATCACAGCAAAATGGTATCAATCTTTGAAGCCTGGTAATGTATGTTTTGATTGGTTGCGACAATGAACCTTAGCCAATTGCACAAGGTCTCTTATCAGGCTATGGCTAAGGGGCAAGTCTCTTTATCAGGCGATGGTTAAGCGGGGAGGTAACTGTGTAAGGTAATATTATTTCTTTTACTTTGCCAAAATGATAGTGGAACTGGGTTGTTTTTTTTTTTTTATTTAAGCACATGAAATAATGAGGGAATTCACTCTTAACTAATCTTGAATCACATTTGCCCTGGAGGTGAGAAGGAGTGAATTAATACATACAGTGGAAAAAATATGAAAGAGAGTTACATAGGAGATCTAAAAGCAGCAAACAGTCCATAGAAAAAATGAGCACTAAGTACATTGTTAGGGAGCTTGTCTAGCAGACTATTATGAATGTTTGATTCTCACCAGGGTGCCCCATACATTCACATACAAATTTCTGTGGACTGTCTGTTTGACACTAAACTCTCCATTGAACTAATCTGTTGTATGTCCTGATGCCTTTGCCAAAATGATAGTGGAACAGGGTTGGGTTTTTTTTTATTGTAGACACATGAAATAATATGAGGGAATTCACTCTAAACTAATCTTGAATCCTATTTGCCCTGGAGGTGAAGAAGGAGTTAATTAATACATACAAAGGAAAAAATATGAAAGAGAGATACATATCAGAACTCAAAGCAGCAAACAGTCCATAGAACAAAAAGAGCACTAAGTACATTGTTAGTGAGCTTGTCTAGCAGACTATTATGAATGTTTGATTCTCACCAGGGTGCCCCATACATCTAGTGTTCTCACAAATTCAGCAAAGGTGAATGAACTATTTTGGGTGGCCCACATAGAGTAACTGCTTAGCAAGCTAATCCAGCTGGCTATTGTTATATGAGTCTGATTCTTACTGGGTGCCCTATACTTCTGGCTTTGTGCCAATCTAAGATTAGTAAATGACTATAAAAATAGCTCTTATTGCCTTAGTTAGAAAGATTTCTTTTTATCCTGATTATTGAAGTCAGTCAGTTTACTATTGGTTTGAACAACAGCAACTAGCCAAGTACAACTGAACCACTGTCAAGATAACTGGTACTTATGGGAATTCAGAATAGTCCACTCATGCATTTGGGTGATTCCATTCCTTGAGTCCTGATTGGCTGCTTGGTTTGTATGATGTTCTGAGGCTTCATAAATAACCTGCCATTTTGCAGTAGTCTTTGCAGCAAACCAGGTTCGTATTATGTTACGTTTGCTTGCTGCCTTGTCTTACCAATTCGAAGGTAATTGGAACTAGTATGATTATTTACACTGATAGTCTACACTATCCTCATCCAAAAAGGTTGAAACTATTTTGGGTAGCCCACATAGAATAACTGCTTAGCAAGCTAATCCAGCTGGCTATTATTAGTAAGTCTGATTCTCACTGGGTGCCCTATACTTCTGGCCTTGTGTCAATCTAAGATTAGTAAATGACTATGAAAATAGCTCTTATTGCCTTAGTTAGAAAGCTTTCTTTTCATCCTGATAGTCTACACTATCCTCGTCCAAAAGGTTGAATACAATTTCTTGATTAACAAACTAAAGAGATATAATGCAGACAAAATGGTATTTAGTCTATTCTCAGAAGACCAATAAAAAATGGTAAAATCATGCCAGTAAAAGACAGATAATATACATGCTAATTTATAAGCGAGCATTTCAAGTCAAGTGCCTTTCCTTTGCTTGAAATGGCTTTGTCTCTCTTCAAGTAACTTTTCTAGTAGAGTTTATTCAAGAGCAGACAAACAGAAATGAACAATGAATTAAATCTTTTCTTCAAAAGAGTCCTCTTGGCATTTAACAATTCTATTAATGTTCTATATGTTCTAGAAGGTGCTTGTGGTGTAATGGTTATCATGCTAGGAAATGGACATGGTGAACAATATTGAAATCCTGGATGAGGCTGTTTGCATTTCACATAGTGCTATTGCTCCAGGGATATAAGTCCAATTATTCTTTCTTCAGCTATGGGTAAATAGTAGGGAAGAATGGACTCTTTAACATTGGTATGGCAACTGATCTAGGAGAATGCAAACTCTGAATTCAAACCTGTTAAACTTTGATTAAAAAAATGGGCTTTGTGTCACATCCTACCCGTGCAGTGTAGTTGAGTAATTGAGGCATCATCCTTTGCCAATGTAATACTTTGATAATTCATTTATTTTTTTGGACCATGTAACCATTAAGCACCCCAGCTGGGAGCTGTTTTGAAAGGAACACCTTTTGCTTTTCACCGTAAACTCATGGTTGCTTGTTTACAGGTGAAATAGTTTTTGATTATAATTAAAAAAATAGTTATTTATTGGTTACTTGGTTTCAATATCCTTTCATTTAAATAAACATATCTGTGTTTCTCTTCCGATTAAATAAAAACTATTTTAATATAAAAATGCGTCTTTCATATAAAAACGTGTCTTTCATTTAAAGTTTTTAAAACTTTAAAAAATTACTACTGAATTAACAACAACAATATGAAATAACTATTATTTTTAATAAAATCAAAAACTATTTTAGTTTAAATATGTGCCTTTGGGTTGTAAATATACATGAACAAACTTTAAAAAATCTTACAGTGAAATTCTAATGCAAAAAAATTGCCTGTTGTTTGTAAAAAACAACCGGGAGTTTACGAGTGAAAAGCAAAAGGTGTTCTTTTCAAAACAGCTCCCAGCTGGGGTGCTTAATGATTACATGGTTCTTTTTTGTTTTGATGTTTGGAAATTCAAATTCTAGACAATGTCTTGCAGCAACATGGCTACTGCTAATAATTGTTTTATTGTTAATGAGAGTTCCCATTTCTTTATGATAAACCTTCCACAAAGTATACATACAAAACAATTTCTCTTAATGTTTGAGATGAGGCTTGAAGATTAGTATTATCTGCATTATTCGGACTATTGTCCCCATCTTCATTGTTATTTGTACAACGTTTTGGACGATATGCCCTCCGGCCTTCTTCAGATATTTCTTGTCGGACTCGGGAACCTTCTCGGACTCAGTTCCCAAAATTCACACATGGCCTAGTGGATAATGTTAAGACAGTTCTAAGTGACAGTTATCTCTGGATCCCGAGTTCAATCCTGAGTAGATGCAGTTAGAAAAATAATTAACACAACTCCTACCCCAGCTATGGTTATCTGAATGAGAACAGGATACCCCCGTGGACTAAATAAAGGGTTAGGTTCAAAGTTCCTTGACGGCTCCCGATTACGACAAGAAAGTTCCTGAGTTCGAAAAGAAGGTTCCCAAGTCTGAGAAGGTTCCTGAGTCCAACAAGAAATACTTGAAGAAGGCCGGAGGGCATACCGGCCGAAACGTTGTACAAATAACAATGAAGATGGGGACAATAGTCCGAATAACGCAGATAATACTAACCCAAACAATTTGGTTATCTATAAAGGAGAGACAAACAAACTCTTCCTAATTTTTTACATAGTGGAGGCACATGGTGTAATGGTTATCATCATAGAAAATAGACTCAGTGACACAAATTCAAATTCTAGTTGTGAGTTTGCATTTCACATATTATATGCATCCAACTATTTTCATTCCAGTTATGGGTAAACAGTAAGGTAGACTGGGTCCTTTATCCTAGGTTAGGCAACCTGTCTAGGAGAAGGAAAACTAAATTCAAACCTGTTAAAAGCTACTTAAGAAATTAACTTTGGGTCACATCCTGCTTGTGCAGAGGGTTTGGTAAATATATAATTATTAATATATATATTGTTACATTATGTACTAGTTAGTATAAATGAAGATGACAAAGGAGCTAGGCACAATAATGTCTTTATTGTCAAGACACCATTACATGAAGTGGTGTCCCTCCCTAAAAGGAAGCTACCCAGATAGGAGACACAACAGGGAGGGTAATTAGGACAGTGATTAGTTTTTTTGTGTAACAGGTAAAGACAATAATTTTCTCACTAAGGTTATCATATAGTACCTAAAAGAGGACAATGGAGTTACCTGTTTTCCCTAAATGGTAAAATCTCGGACCAGGAAATGAGTGAGACCTCATGGACTTGTGTATGCAACCTGTCAATTTGTGATTACTCGTTCCATTTGTATCTTATCTAGTAAATGTTTTTTCTCTTAAATAAAATGCTCATTGTTACTAATATTTCTCTCTCTCTCTCTCCCCCTCCCTCACTCCCTCCACCCTGTCTCTCTCTTCCACCCCTCTATTGTTTTCATGATTTTCTATACTCTTCTTTTAATCAATAATGAACAAAATATTTGGTCTTTTTAAAGCTCTAATATATATATATAAGTAAGTAAAGTCGTCGGGGCAGCCTAATGTCGGTATCAGCCAGACAGCAAGGGAGTCTATCTCCTTTTCACTAGCACTAGACCAAGGAGATTATTTTAGCCTTTGAGGCGGAGTGCCACACCTACCATCAGCTCCTTACTTTACCACTTTATGCTACTCATACGCTGAGTTGGCGAGGGCGGGTATCGAACAGGAAACTTGTGATTCCTAGCCGAACGCCGGCCCTATTTATATATATATATATAGTCTGATCATATCTATCTTCATATCCATCTAAATCAATATTTTTGAGCCAAAATATGCTAATATTCTCATAAACCTCTACTATATCTATAGAGTTGATGAATTCAACAAGCCTCTTCCCTTCTTCATAAATAAGTGACCCTTAATATCATCCAATGTTCCTTTCCCCGTTACAGCTCAGTGCATCAGATTATGTGAAGGGCTTTGCTTCTTCGAGGTATCATCCTAATTCAATTCTTATTTTATTTAGAAACACTCCAGAGTATTTTCTCTGTTAACTCAGATACACAAGTTACAACAAAGGTCCAGTTAATTCTATAAGTATAAATAAATATAAATAAAAAATCATACCGTTAATTTGAATAATTTAATTTATGAAGGTAGGCTGAAAAGCTTATATGATGATGTCATATCTGCTATTGATGACTTTTTTGACCAATGGGATCCAACCACTGCAACAATGAAGGAAAAAATATTGTCTGACAATACAATAGGAAGGGAAAATAATTGTCTGAACAGTGATGGATTTTTTCCTTCCTATTGTATTGTCCTGATGAAGGTTTAGTATAAACTGAAATGTTTAAACTAATATTTCACTATAATAAATTCATCACTAGAATATCTTAAGCAATCTATAATCATTGATACTTTATTTTTTTTCATCATAGAATAGTCTTTGTTTACTTCATCAAATTGTCCATTTCCATATTGTCGGATTCATTTCCCATATATATATATATATATATATATATATATACAAAAACCATAACTGATGGCTGTCACCACCTTTTACCTACACTATGAATAAATTGCCTTCAATTTAAAAAGTGTGAGAGGGTGATTTGCTGCTTAGGCAACAGCTCATCCTCCATATGAACCCACCCAGGCTATGTAGTTCCAAAAAGAAAAAGAAATAAAAAAAAATTGACACTACTCATTTGTACAAATAAACTAACCATAATGAGTAGTGTCCAATTTTTTTATCTATTTTTCTTATTGGAACTACATAGCTTGGGTGGGTTCATATGGAGGATGAGCTGTTGCCCAAGCAGCAAATCACCCCTCTCACACTGCTGCTGTGATCCAAAGGAAAGGTAAGAAACCAATGCAGTTTGGCAATGGTAGTGTCACAGGAGTTGCTGGGTAGCACTGGATTTCAGCATCACATCATCTTAGGGATTCTGGTTCCTGATTTGTTTTCGGGTTTACTTCCCTAGGCTTTCTTTACTGGTCTAGTGCTTGTAAAAAGGGGGTAGATTCCCTCACTGTCCAGCATACTGACACTAACCACCCACTGACTTTACTACTCATACTATTTCATTTTGTTAGTTTGACAAAGCTGGGAAAATCTGGTGCAAAAATTCGAACTCATAAGTAATGGACGTTTAAAGGATAGATTTATTAATAATGGAGATTCGCTTCCGGGTTTTGTCTGTAACAAAAACTATGTCACTGCTTACATCACATTACCCAAAATCATTATAACATAGAATAAATACACGCAAAATTTGAACATGCAACATTAGACAGTCCTCATTGTTTTTTAAAACAAATTTTAATAAATACGTGACTGGTATTATATATCTATATATAGTTTGTTTTATTTTAATATATATTTAAAGTTTACATTTCAAATTGTTTTATTTTTTAATCCTTTAATGAATTTGATGATTTTACTTACTTAGGGTACAAACTTGCTAACATTGAATTTTTAACTCCCACCCCTCAGGCAATATGTTTCAAAAATCTATTTTTACATCAAACGGAGGGCGTTTTTTATTTTGCTAGTTTGAATAATAAACTCAAACTAACTACACTTATACCAATGGAATTAGTTAAAGACTCAAAATCAATGTCTATACTATAATTACCATGTATCACTTTTGATGATGAACTAAAATATTATTAGCTTATGGAGATTTTGGGAAATTTGGCCAAAATGTACAATACCTGGCAATTGGTTTACTCCGATTATTTCCGATTCCAGTTGGCCAAAATCCATGGTTGGTGGATTAGTAAGAAAGATCAATTTCCAAATAGATTATTAGTAGATATAAACTTTGTACTGTGTTTGGCAGGGTTTTATGATGAGGCTTTTCCTGTTCATGATTGAATGTCTTGATTACTTCAGTCTGCATCACTTTTGCATCCTTACCACCCTGCAAACCCCACCCCACCCCACCCCCCAGAACAAGAGAGATACAATCAGAACGTCCAATCAAGATCTCAATCAGCAATACAATAATGTCTTCCTATTATCAGTTACAAAGAACTTAGTTGATCTTTTGCTAATACAACAATGATCTTATCATTCGAGCCAATAAATTTCTCTGTTTTCTTCAGGATAATCGGGTAAGAAAATGTTTTTTTGTTTATATTACTATATAACACCGGAACTTACTAAGCAGAGCCTAGTAAACGTATGTATATATATATATATATATATATAATATTGGTAATTTTTCCGAGATGAAATAAAGGAAAATAAAGTGCTCAATTACAAATGTAAGAGCTTTATTTATTAAATATAACTGTTTATACAGAGGTTTTAGTGAGCATCTACCTAAGGTTTCCGGCTTTTGCCTTCTTCAGGATACTATTTCATCCCTCTGATGATTCTGTAAGCAAACACTTTACGGTTATGTATTTGTAAACGTTACAGTTAAAATTATAGACGCTGACAAATTCAAAATTAAGGCTCACAAAGTTCTCTCCCATTGATTGTTCACCAAAAAAACGATTTTTTTTCCGGAAAATAATATAAATAATTAGGTAAGAAAATAACAATGAACAATAAGATTGTTTCATTCAGAGAGAAATTCATTGAAATATTCAATTAGGATTATCATTAACAAAAAAAAAAAAAAAACAACAATAAAAATGTAACTCCTTAAAATTTGATAGCAGTAATATTTAATCTGGTGTATTTAAGGGGAATTTTGAAACAAAAACTACATTTTTTTAAACATAAATTCTCAGGCTACGTTGTCAATTTGAATTATTTGTCAGCCATAAGATAAGTATATATGCGAACTGACAGATTTAGTCTGGGAATAGAAACAGAACAGGAGAGACATTCTCACTGAAGACAGAGGCAAATCAAGGAAAACCCCAAAGGAGGAGGAGGTGAATTTAAATGGTCAATTTGAAAAAGACCAAAAATATGATAAAGTCCCAAATGCAAAACACCATTAACACTTTCATCTCAAGTGACTCTGATTCCAATTTTTCAACAATTTCTCTAAAAGAAATCCTAAGAGAATAAACAATGAAGTTGGTGAACGGGAGTCGGATGGCGGCGATGTGCGGCAGCTGCTGTATTCGCTGAGAAAGAGAGCAAGACATTATCTTGCCTGCCAGAATCAAACTTGCATCATCCCAAATGCAAGGAATGAGATGTGGGTGTTGCATGGATGCGAGGTTCAACTCAGGTGCCTGGATGTTGAAAAGCTACATCCATAAGTAGCAGGAGTCTAGGGAAGACAGGGAGAGTGGTGAGCACACCTGACTGACCAGTGAACAGTTGTGTCGGACTAGAAACCAGTGGGCATAGTTGTCTGACTAGAGACTAGTGAGCATATATATCGGACTAGAGACCAGTGAACCTTTGCGTCGGACTAGAGACCAGTGAACCATTGCATCGTACTAGAGATCAGTGAACATTTGTGTTGGACTAGAGACCAGTGAACATTTGCGTCGGACAGTCTTTGTGTCGGACTAGAGACCAGTGAACCTTTGTGTCGGACTAGAGGACCAGTGAACCATTGTGTCGGACTAGAGACCAGTGAACCATTGTGTCGGACTAGAGACCAGTGAACCATTGCATCGTACTAGAGACCAGTGAACATTTGTGTTGGACTTGATTGCAGACCCCCCCCTTTTTTGTCTTTTTTTAACAAAGTCATCAAACATACTAAGGTTAGTGAATTAGGTCTGCAGACTACTATCAGTGAGTTTGATTCTCACTGGGTACTCAATATTTTAATACTTGTACCAAACTAAGTTAAGCTTAGTATGGCTGCCATCATGACAGCAACAATTCAACTCCGTAGTCAACAAGTTTGTTTTACGCCCTCCCCTTACCTATCATGCAAAAACCCAGTGACCCTGCCACTATTTAAGGTTTGCCAAGAAAAAATAGTCCCTTAGTCTTAAAATCTTCTAAAATAGTGTAAACGCAACTTGAAGATGAGTGAAAAATGTTATCTTGTTTAGCTATTAATAAAACACACTGTAGTAGATATTGTAAACACTAAAAGATATCTATTAATTGGAAATAAAAGTTTTTGCAAGGCTCAAATTCAGCATAGAGATATGGTCATAGGCAAAGTGATTTTCGAAGGATGTAAAAAGAGTCTTTTCAGCAAGGTGCCCGTTTGGGTCGGTCGTGTTTTCTTATCATCCAGTGAAGCAATACTGAATTTTAGGTAGTCATTAGTCATCACACTCTTAGTAAGAAACTAAGAACAGTTATTGAATTGAACCAATAAAGTGCTAACAAGCTGAACTACATTCTCATTCTTCTTAAAACTGTATTTATTTTATGTAGTTTAAACAAGTTATATTGTTACATAATCTATGCAGTTGCATAAGATTATTGTCAATCCCCTGTATTTCTAAAGGGATGGCCCTTTTCATATCACGGGCAGGACTTTCCATGGAATAGTACAGAAAGCCCGCAAAATATGTGAAGTCACATGGGACCTGGTTGGGTCCTCAGTTTTCAGTTAGACGCCAGGCAGTGAAGATGTCCTGCCTTAACTGTAACTCACTCTGCACACGCACGCTATATTAGTCAGATATTTAGTTACATGAAACGTTTGTTAAGTAAATAAAAGTTTAAGAAAAATAACATGGTCTTGTGATTAATGAATGTCTTGGTAACAAGACTGATTAGAAGAAGAAATGAGTTAAATGCGACCGACCACCAAGACAAAGACTCTAGAAGAGATGTTAGAAGAAGACGTAAGATGTCAAAGACGTCAGAAGAAGAATAGAAGAATAGAAAAGGGTATACAACAATATTCTTGTAAATTATAAATATCTTTGAAGTTTGAAATATTTCTTACCAAGTCTCACACATGCATTTAAGGAAATAAGTTTAAATAACCTTAGAACCCACCTTGTTAACATATGTTCATGTATACATATATAAAGGGCAGTTGTGTATATGTGTATGTCCAGAGTAAACTTTGAAAATAAAACAATTAACGACAAATATATATATATATACATTCACTATCACCAGGGCTTCATTTTTTAGCAAAAATAATGAAGATTTTATTCATATTTGGGAAGATATTTAAAAATTAAAATTTGTATAGTAACAGAAGATAATTGAAATATGATGTTGATTGATTGAATTAATCGCCTCATTTATATTGTATTTTTTTTATAAATTGTAAATTATTGAATTAAATTTCTTACTATATTGTTATATATTTACATGGGGATTTTATGGGCATCCAGTGAGGATCTAACATGTGATAAGTAATAATGGATCAGCGAGACTAACTTTTTAAAAATCCCCCCGGGTAGCCACTTCTAGTTAGTTTATAAGTTAAGGATAATTTTAAATGTTTTACATGTTAGAATTTTGTATTTCTTATGAGGCGTAAATGTTTCTTGTTGACTTTATGATAGCACCTTTTTTATTTGAAAATTCTTTTGTCTCTTCTTATGTATTGTATTGTTCCTTTAAATGTAAATTTATTGTCCCTTTTGTCAATTTGTGACTTACATAAATTTTTGTTCTAGTTGCAGTTTTCATGGCTGCACTGTGTGAACAATAAAGAACTATTATAAAACCATAATCTGCAGTCTGTCAGTACTTTAATAATTACGACACAACTTAATGCAGCATAAACTCAGGTAGGATGCAATACTTACTATGTGATAATAATAAAGGGTTGATGTTTTAAGAAATGGTACACCTGGCAATGAAGGGGTAATCCAGATCTTTAGAACTGTAGTCTCACAATCAGATGCAGTTTAGTGTCATATCCAAGTGTATCTCAAATCCTACGAACAGGTTGTAAGGGAAATAGAAATGTTAACATGAATATCAATGGATTACTTTGACAGTGTGTATATTTGTGAATGCACACACACACACACACACAATGGAAAGCCTCTTAAGCCAGTAGAACAATTCACATACCTAGGTAGTAATATCTCATCCACAGAAAGTGATGTAAATACACGAATAGGAAAAGTGGTTGGCCACAGACAAATTATCAATAATATGGAATCTCACTGACAAGTTAAAGTGACAATTCTTCCAGGTTGTGGTTATATCAGTGCTGCTGTATGGCTGCACCACCAGGACCCTAACAAGGCGCCTTGAGAATAAGCTAGATGGGAGCTGTACAAGAATTCTGCGTGCAATCTTGAAAAAATCGTGGAAACAGCACCCCACGAGGAAACAGCTGTATGGCCACCTGCCCCTATTCTCACAGACATTCGAGTGAGATGGACAAAACATGCTGGACACTGCTGGAGAAGCAAGGATGAGCTCATAAGCGACGTTCTCCTGCGGAAGCCAACACACGGACATGCTAGTGTGGGCCACCCACCAAGGACCTACATTGACCAACTATGCAAAGATGCTGGATGCTGCGCAGAGGACCTCCCTGGGACAATGAATGATAGAGAAGGTTGGTGAGAGATTGTCATAGATATCTGTGCTAATTGCGCAACATAATGATGATGATTATAGATGTATATATAAGCTAGGGTAGTGAAGACTTGAAGACAATGACACTTGGTACCTGACAGTTTCATAACTGTGTGATTTTCAAACCAAGCTTTTGGTTTGAAAATCCCATACACAAGAAACTCTCATTCATTTTTTCTACCTACCTACCTCCCTCAACTCTCTTCCCATCTGATTTCATTCTTATCCTCCCCAAAGATTTCCCCTATAACCAATCAAATCTTTTCCTCACCACAAAACTTACCCACCTACCTATTTCCCCCTTCTATAAAACATTTGTATGATCTGAATAATTCAATAAAAGCTGATGAAGCCAAATTCAAACTCCAGCAAAATATACTACACATTTTTGTCTGAGTTTTGTTCTTTCATTCCTTATATTTTACCTCATATACATATATGAAAAATATATATTCATATAAAAATGCCAGGATATACTAAAGCTAATAAGTAAAGGGTGCTCAATACCTAAGTAGAGCAAATAATAAAGATAAATCTAAAGTCAGATATACCTACTAAATTCACTTAGTGCTCTTCGCTCAGATCTGACAGATCTTAGCCCTGAAGAGCACTAAGCAAACTTTAGTAGATATATCTGACTCATTAGGTTTATCTTTATCTTATATATATATATATATATATATATATATATATATATATATATATATATATATATGCACACACACACTTTTAATGAATGTAAAGACTTCTATCATGTCATTTTCAAAGTGTCAAAAAAGGAGAGAGAAAAAGCAAATGAAATATATTCTGCGTCTGTATTGATATGATAAAAATATACTCTACACTATGAAAGAAATTTTTTTTAGAGTATATATATATATATATATATATATATATAGCTTATAAACATGTGATTGTGAATAAGACATTAAATAAAGATAAGTGCGGAGCATTAAACCCAGAAAAGTTAATTTCCTGTAAAGAATTTCTAAAATAAGAAGGATTTTGAGAATAAAGACAAAAATAGGTAGATTGTTTAAAATTGTGTATAATTATTATTAGTTTAAAGTGATCTATACTTGAACAGTATTAATCTTGTACAGCAAATGAATGTTGTGTCAAGCTGTACAGGAAGTAAGCCTAGTTAAACTTAGAAGACATTTTTTTCTTCTTCTCCACATCATGAATTTTCAAGTTGAAAGAGTTCAGTGTAAAATTAAAAAGAGATTCTTACCTGTGACCAAGCAGTGTTCATCGACAGGTAAGTACTTATCAGTTGGAACACTCAGCCAATGATCAGATAAATGGCCACACTCCTTAAAAGAAAAGAAAAAAAAATCTTTCAGAAAAAAACAAAAATATTCTTGAATCTAAACAATCAAAAATTCTGTTTATCTAAGATACAGAGGGGGTGGGGGTGAGAGACTGAAAAGTTAATGTCATATCTGCTAATGATGACTTATTTTACCAATGGAATCCAAGAACCGCAACACCAATGTAAGAAGTGTGTGAACACAAGGATGACTGTTGAAAAATAAACCTCATTTGATCCCATTTTATGAGAGTATTTTATTCAGCTTATGAAAGTCCAGCCAACCCTCGTATTATCACCAAATTTAGTATAAATAATTATGAATCGAGTTATAAAAAATCACATTTTTAAAACCAAAACAAAACAAGATAAATAATCAAAACAAAAAAAATCTTGTCACAAAGCATAGAGCTATTTTGATATTATTTCTGACTTATCAAATTTAATTTTAATACCACTCACTTACAGTCCACCTTTGGCAACAATTAAGCAAAAAATCAAGTAACATCATGATATATATATATATATTCAATTAATTATTAAAAAATGTATGATTAGCATTAATAATTATTCCCTTTGAGAAAATTATAATGATATGGGTGAGTGCAAGATGCAACACAAAGTCAATTGTTCTCATTCTGTTAACTGTACATAGTGTTAAGCAATGTTAAGTATTCTATATTATTTTCACCTGTAGTGAGGATTGAACCTGCAACCTCCTGATGATTGTCACCAGTATGCAAATTATTCACACCATATGTCAGCTCCCACGTTTTCACAAGATTTTAATCCTTTATTTTAAATGCAGTTTGAGGGTCACAATTCGACCCCCAAACGTGTCACATATGGCTCTCTAAATAGTGAAAGGGTTGAATTCAAGTCAACAACCTAAATTCAAATAAAATAATTTTCAAAATTTCCTTTTTTTTATTTAAGTGACGTAACGCTTTTGTAAATATCAATAAGAATACACAAATCACTAAAGTTAAGCAATCATGAGACTGTTCATACTTAGATGAGTGACCACTTAGTAACAGTAGGTACTGTAAGCAACCTAAGGCATGTATACCAGATTAATCAAACTTGAGTAAATAATAATAAGAATGTACTGATCAGTGAAGTTAAGCAATGATGTAAACATTTATTTTTAATGATTTATTACACACAGCACAGGATTTTAAACACATTGATAATATAGGCTGTTTTGAGGCAAATCAATCTCGGCTGGATCTTAATATAAATATTGTTAATAAATAAGATGCTAATTAAAATTAAACAATGATTATTTAATTTAATAACCATTGAGAATATAACATATAAATTAAGGGAATTGTGATGTTGATGGTGACTTAGTTTTGGTTACAGTCAAACAGACAATCTCCATTATAATAAAATTTGATAAGATTGTGTACAAAATAAAACCTCTTAAGAAACAATAACAAAAAATGTAAATATGAATGTACAATGAATGTGACTATATTAACTCAACATTTATCTCTGTTATGCCATGTGTCAAACTATTTGTGATTGTCTATATAATAGAACTATTTGTGATTTGTCTATATAATAGAAATTCTATTTGTGATTTGTCTATAGAAATTCTATTGTGATTTGTCTATATAATTCTATGATTGTCTATATAATAGAAATTTATTTGTGATTTGTCTATATAATAGAAATTCTATTTGTGATTTGTCTATATAATAAAATTCTAATTTGTCTAAATAGAAATCTATTTGTGATTCGTCTATATAATAGAAATTCTATTTGTGATTTTTCTATACAATAGAAAAACTTACAAACTACAGTTATCCTACTTTTCCAATTCTAATTACACAATATTATTCATTAGAAAATCTATTAATAAAATGTAATACTTAAATGAATATGAATACCATTTTTGCAGGGTTGAAAGCAAAAGGATATAATTTGAATATATCTTATTGGCAATCTGGTTACCTGATAGGCATTCCTACCATACTTTACTCAAACTCACTAATTATGGTGTGCTAGTCAAAATTGCTAACCATTATACCATCCTAAGCGCCAAAGTGATATATGAAGTATAATTAAAGATATTGAAACTGAATCTTGAATTATTTTAATTTTGGAATAGTTAGTTAATTTTGGAATCTTAGTTAGACGGTTATTAAGGTGTATGCAAGATTTTGAATTGAATGACCTCCCATATTGGAGTTATACATCGACACGTACATACCAAACTTCCTTTTAATTATATAGATAATCAAAAATATTGAGACTAAATCTTGAATTATTTTAATTTTGGAATTAAAAATCTAAATAAAGATTAGTGCACAGCTGATCGATTTTTATAATAAAATGATGATGTCTAGTCTGTGGCCTGTGCCTTGGGTATGACACTAAACTGTATCCGGTAGTGAGGCTCCACTTCTGGTGCTTTAGGGAGTGTAAAGTCACCCTTTTATTACCATTACTCCCAGTACCATTACTACCATTATCCGGTAGTAGTATTCTGGTGCTTTAGGGAGTGTAAAGTATGCCTATTTTCACCATTCGCAATATAAGTACAATCCGCTAGAGGATCCATTAACTTTGGTGTTCCTGATCCAAGTAGGAAGTGGAATGCAAATGACTTGTTAATCCTGGAGGGCGGAAGGGTTGGTGGTGACAAATGAAATGTTTGCCAAAATTGGATGCCCATGCATCTCTTTGATTCAATGAGAAATCCACAATTCTCTCCTAACTACAGGCAAAATCTGCAGCTTCCCTTAGTGAACTGCATATCAATTAACATTTGTAATCAAGCCAGATTTAGCATTAAATTTTAATTTCTAACTAAAATTCTTTGATGAAACTATTATAAAGAAGAGGCCTCTTCATTAATAATATGAACATTATAAAAAAACGAGTAGGGACATTATGTCAAGTAATTAATTGTAGATTAGCACTGAGACAGACAGAGTGACAAATAGCCATCTTTGAAAACTAATGAATCATTGGCTGCAAAAGCTAAGCTGTTGAAGTCGGTAAAATTAATGGAGTGAGAAAGCATTAATGATGCTGACAGCCTCTTTGAGAAGTAATTCTTCACTTCTTCCAGACTTAGTGAAGAATGGTAGATTAACAGTTATAGACATTAAACAGAATACAAATTATATTATATAGTTGAAACGAAATATCTGTATATTAATACTCGTGTTCCTTAATTGTATGACCGTTATTGTCTTGCAAAATCCTCTGGTTAAAAATGAGATCGTCCAAAAAATGAAATACAAAAATGTAAATTCTGATTATCTAGTGTTGCTTATCCACTGAATTTTATGAGTTTTGTCACCTTGACTAAATAATAGACCATTCCGTTTTTATTATAAATGGAAGAAAAAGTACATGCTACTCAGGAAAAATATAGTAATAAAGAAAGAGTAGGGGAAAGATAGAGAGGGGGTGAATACATGGGGAAATGATAATGCTTATTTGTTTCAATCAAACATAATGAAAAGATGAAAAGAAAGAAAAGTGAGAGTTAAAAAAAGATTATCATACTTTTTACATATTGAAGTATTTTTCAATAGCTCTTAAGTAAACATATCAAATGTTGTAATAATTTATAATAAGTGGATTAAGATCTCCCATTACACATATTACTTACCAATAACACACATTACATAAACTCTATCCAATATTTCCCATTGTTTATACTAAGTAAAATGAGTGAGTCTAAAACAAGTTAGTTAGAAATATGTTAAACAACCACATTTTATCTTTTACAGAATCACACATAAATAAGTAAACCCCTGTAGAGAGACAATAAATAATTGTCTCCCATGCATTTTTGGGGGAGGGAGTGTCCATACGACACATTGTAGTAACATGAGAATCCCAGAATCCAACCTGGTCTCTAATTTCTCTGTTTTTTGAATACTTTGAACAATCTTAGAAATTAGAGACATTGTCTCTCACCTCATCCTGAAATATAAAACCCACACAGTTAAGACCATCAGACTCAAGTAAGACTTTTTCCATTTTTTAACCCCTTTCCTATACTGCTTGTTTATGGAACAATAACTGAACATTTTATTTGCTGGGCATTCTTGTCAATATTTCTTTCGATGTATATCATGTATGCATTAGATGTTTCTATATGTGTAAATGAGCTTATTTTCTCTTTCTTTCCATTTATTCAGAGTAAGTATATCATTGGACCTAAAATTGCCCATAACTATATATTAACTGTTAATATCCTGTTGAGAATTTTCTAAGTCCAGAGCCCCATTCCTATAAGGATTTATCAATAAGTGGCTAAAAATGGCCTTTTCATTTAAAGTTACCTGTTATTTCCCATAAATCAAAGACTGCTAAATATGTTTAATATTACATTTAAACAAAGGCTATCATTTGGGGTAGATTAGGAAAACAAATGTGACCTCTGGCTGTGTGGAATGAGGCAGTATAGGATGTTAAGAATTAAGCTAATATTGAATCTTGGCATTCCAAGTGGGAACTCAACTAAATATTTTGCCTACCACAAAGGAACCAATAATCTAACATTTTTTTTAAATATTAGGAAATATAAATGAATTATTTAAAAATAAAAATGATAAAAAATAATTCTAACAATATTACTTATATGAAAATTAAAACAAATATGGCACCAAGAGATATAGAGAATAGAGTAAGGGATGAGTTTAAAGGTTTGATTCTCATCACTGGAATACTATTTGCCTCTCAAACCCTCTTTCATAGGGCCAAAGAGAGGCAAACATTATTCCAGTGATGAGGAAGTGAAATCTGTAGTGAAGAAGTGGCTCAAAGAACAGTCAAAATCATTTTACGGAACAAAGGTGGAACATTGCTATTGAGAGAAACAGTGACTATGTAGAGAAGTAGGGATGTGATCCACAGAGGACCAGCTTCATTTTGATGTATGATACATGTTCCTTTATACATACAGAAACATTCAATATATGCATAGTATACATACAAGTAGTATTGAAAATAATACATGTCTCAGCAGTTAGAAATTTGCATATATTGCTTTATGAACAAGTAGTATGTGGAAGGGGTACAAAAATGGTAAAAGGCTTCTAAGTTCAGAGCATTCCTATAAGAAATTTGGCTAAAAATGAGCATCTAAAGTTACCTGTTAAGATCAAGACTGCTAATATGGACGTTAATGGATGATGATGGAGAATAAAATGTCTTTACTGTTCCATGGCAAGAGCAGGAGACAATGCCTCTACTCTTCAAAGAAACAGAAGCAAAAGAGGACTGAGAATGTCATATGACAGTCCAATAGGCATCTAATGGACACAACCATTCTCTAAGAGAGATAGTTATTTACTGTCTTCCTACAAGTTCTAGAACTTGTAAAAAGGAGTCCTGTATATAGTGAAATGATGAAAATAAGGGGGGGGGCGATTGTCTTCTTAGATAATCATCAGATAAACCTGCCACTTGTCCAAGCAAACAGTGATTTTCATATTGTTGAATTTCTTTTTATTAAAATAAAGATAAATAAAAATTATTATTAGTTTCTAAGAGCCTCTTTGCAAACAATATTTCCTTTTCTTTCATATTTTTCAAAAATGTACTTAACCAACTTAAACTGCCATGAGTAGGAGGCAATGCAAGGTCAGGTTTTTAAGAGGAGTACAGTTGGTTTGGATTGAGAGTTTCTTTCTCTTTTGTTGGATATTCATAAATAGTAAAAAAAAAGATTATTTGCAAAAGATGAAAACACAAAATGGCTGTCAGAAATTGAAAAATCAGAATTTTTATTTGTGTTTCAGACAATTTTTGTGGTTTATTTATGTTGTATTCACATTTCTCTATCTACAATGCTAAAATATTTATAAGTATTGTTTTATCAAAACATCTAGTCTTATTTTTTCTCAACAAGGTCACGTACCTCTGTTCATATGAAATATATAAAGAAGATTCAAATGACAATCTAATGATAAATATATTGAACTAGCTATCATAGATTTATCGTTCACTTAGTGTCATTGGAAGGTGAACTTTATTATTTATGTGAGACATCTTTTAAATTAAGACAAAAGAGCCGTTATTCTTGCATAGTCATAAATTATAGATATAAATTAAGTGATATATGAAGTAGGTATTTACCCAACCCATTCGCCACGGGTAGGATGAGATACGAACTTGTATCTATGAGGCATTTAGAAGAGAATTAAACTCACTATTCATCTATAAAGTATTGCAAATTCAGTGACTCCTTAATCTCTTCTGACTCCACAGCCCTGGTTTATATTTCACAACAATTTTTTTATATGCAATGTTATTCATGATGGTATTTGTTGAATAGAATACGAAGGAGGGAAAAAATGAATTTTTAAAGTTCTAATGACATTTAAAAATTTAAAAATATATATATATATATATATATATAAATATTTTACAGACGCTGCCGCTGTCAATAACAACAAAGACAAAGAATCCGGTGAACATTTTTTCCCTTTAAATAACCCGAAAAAAACACTTCCGGTGTGAGATTTAAAAAAATAAACAAGTGTCTCATCCAACGTAACATCTTATTCAGTGAACACATGTGCAATCGGCTGCAATTAATCGGTACCTCGATTAATTCAGTGGATTTAACCATGAAGATCCTCGTGGTAAAACTCGAGTAGGTTTCTTTTATATCCATTTTTTATTATATATATTATATATATATATATATATATATAATTTAGCTGGTAATGTTATACAGTGCACAGCCCTTATACATAGATTATTTAAAAAACATGGTTTTATATCTATATTTCATGGATCTGTGAGACTAGCTTGTTGACCATTATAACACAGTGAGATGCCTTATTTACCCAACCTGTTTAACATGGGTAGAATAAGATACAAGGTAACAAATATGGCACATCCAGAAAGAATTCAATTTGCTATTCTGTAGTATTGGATCTTTGAGACTAGGATGAGATTCCCTATTTACTAAGCTTTGCTTAGTTGTGACACAAGGCTAGATACATGGGGCAACCAGTGAGACTCAAACTCACTAATTATGGTTTGCTAGTCAAGATTGCTAACCATTATTCCATCTTGAGCACTAAAGTGATATATGAACTACTAGCAAAAGTACCCGGTCAATGACTGGACTATATATAAAGATTGGACCATAAATAGGTGAGAGATTCCAAGCTGAACAGCTTAAACTGTGATTTTGTCCACTAAAATTAAACTAAACTGCTGGTATAGCTACAATAGAAAGCAGGCAGCAAACAATATTTTATTATCAGCAACAGCTGTATATGGACAGTTCCACAAATCGGTTGATTTTGGTTTACTTAATTAATTATATCCTTAATCAGTAAAAAACAAATTTGACATGTTTCTTAGTTAGACGGTTATTAAGGTGTATGCAAGATTTTGAATCTGAATGACATCCCATATTGGAGTTATACATCAACACGTACATACCAAACTTCCTTTTAATTATATAGATAATCAAAAATATTGAGACTAAATCTTGAATTATTTTAATTTCAGAATTAAAAATCTAAATAAAGTTTAGTGCACAGCTGATCGATTTTATAATAAAGTGATGATATCTAGTCTGCGGCCTGTGCCTTGGGTATGACACTAAACTGTATCTGGTAGTGAGGCTCCACTTCTGGTGCTTTAGGGAGTGTAAAGTCACCCCTTTTATTATTGACTTTGTTAGGGTCCAATCTGTGAGTCAAATAGATCTGAGATAATGTGTAAAATAATTGAGAAGATTTTTACAATAAAAGGGATAACGGGGTTGTTTCATGAACGAGAGTTGCGTTGATTTTCTGTAAAAGAGTAATAAATATATCTCTCTTTCTTCTCCCTATCTCCTTCTTTTTCTTTTTCTCTTTCCCCACCTTTCTCACTCGCTCAGTTGTTTTACTATGTTTTTTTGATATTTAATATTTGGTATCAATGAGAAAATAGGAACACAAATCTCTCCTTCTCTCTCATCTGTTTTACTGTGTCGTTGATATTTAATATTCAATATTAAGGAGGAAATAGGTATATCCACTCTTTCTCTTTCGGTCTCTCTTTCTCTCTCTCTCTCTCTCTCTCTCTATCTCTCTCTCTCTCAGTCTCTCACGCTCTGACTGTCTATCTATCTAGCTCTATCTTTACTGTGCTGTTGATATTTAATATTTAATATAAAGGTGAAAATAGGAATTTACACATACTCGCTTTTTCTCCCTCCTTATGTATGCATGTATACACACACACACACACACACACATACACACCCATATATATATATATATATATATATATATATGTATATATTAATTTAATTTAATATATATGTATATATTAAATTTAATTTTTGTACGATGCATAATTGAAGGAACATTGCGTAATGGTTATCTTTGTAAGAAATGGACATGGTAACATGAGTTCAAATCTTAGACAAGGCATTGCACATAGTACTAATATGCTTGGGAAATGTATGCATCCAACAATACTCCCTCCAGCTATAGGCAAATAGTAGGACAGACTGGGCTCTTTGACCTTGGTATAGCAACCAGTCTAGGAGAAGGAAAACTGAATTCAATCCTGTTAAACTCTGCTTAAGAAATTGACCTTGTGTCACATCCTACTTTTGTGGAGGGATTGGATTATATATAATATATACAGGTATAATTAGTATTAACTGTGTTATTCGGACTATTGTCCGCATCTTCATTGTTATTTGTACAACGTTTCAGTCAATATGCCCTCCGGCCTAATGCAGATAATACTAATCTTCAAGTCTCATCTCAAACATTCAGAGAAATAGGTATAATAGATATGTATAATTGGAGATTATATATATATAGATGTATAATTGTTAAATTGACTTAAAATAACCCAACATGGGTTTGACATACTGTAAAATGAACTAATTGTTGTCTTGAAAAAATTAAGCTAGACAATACTTTTTAACGTCAATTTTTGATGAAATAAAGGATTGTGCAAGAGCAGCATCTTTCATACTCATCACATCTAACTTTATTTTTCTTAAAAATGTTGGCATTATTAGCAGACAATTCTGAACTTGACCAGATTCTTTAAGTATACTTATAAGCCCTACTTTTCCCTTCTCATATCCCCTATTTATAAGCCCTTATATTGACATGCCAAAGCATATATTGAGAGTAACTCTTATTACAGAATAAGGTAAGATATGAGAATGTAAAGGAGATTAAAAGAAATACAATGGTACAACTGTATGAAAATAAAAGTTTCGCAGGTGTTTGATTAATGGAAAATAATAAGTGTGTTGAATGTCAAGGAATCTATTTAAAAACAAAATCACATTTCACTTCTGTCTTTGTAAATACAGCTTCAGTCTCAATAGTTTTTGAACACATCTCAGAATAATAATAATCCTATAATTAGAAATTGAATGAGAGACAATAAGATGAGTGTTTAAGATTTCAATTGGCAAAGGTCATTAAATCTTTTGCTCAGATTATCTACATTTCAAGAATCAATCACTGTCATTAAATATTGATAGATTGTTATAAACAAATACATTTAAAATAGGTTGGATGTTTCCCATAACCTATTAGATTATTGGGGTGCCATTGCCAAATATATCAATTCATGGCATTTCTCAGGGTAATGGGAGTTACTTACTGGTGTTATATAGACTATAAAAGGATCATTGTTGAGAATGTGGACTAAGAATAAGAAACAGATTTTCCTCTCAGGAAGAAATTTAAAGACAATTTGTACAACTCAACAAACTTTTATTGATGTGACAGTCTGACATTAAATAGCATATAAAAATTAAATCTTTATTAATATTAAAAGACCATATATGTTACCACCCCCTAATCTACTGGTTGTGGTGACAGACGTATCAGTCAGCTGCTACAGTTTACCCTAACACACATCTATTCTCTCTACTTACGTAGACCCTTTTCCTAATTGTTCTTTTCTTAATGGTGGTGGGTTGTTTTTAAAATCATAATGATAAAAGAAAATGACAAGTTAGTTTACAATCACCATGTATACAGGGTGATTGTAAACTAACCCCCTTCTC
The DNA here is from genome assembly GCA_023376005.1 of Doryteuthis pealeii. NCBI lineage: Eukaryota > Metazoa > Mollusca > Cephalopoda > Myopsida > Loliginidae > Doryteuthis > Doryteuthis pealeii. Next base: position 9,484,484 of record CM042167.1, read on the forward strand.
TATTTAAAAAAAAACCACATATACACACACACACACATATATATATATTTATATAAATATATATATATATATATATATTTTAATTAGCCGATGCTATTATGTTTCAGTTTGTTCAGCAAACGATCATCGGGGCTATCATTTATATTGAAAGAAACTTTGACAAACAGAATTTTGTAAGCCATTCTTTTTCTGATGATGGTTTACTGAACAAACCAAAACATTATAGCATTGGTTGATAAAAAATATAACCCTTCCGAACACTTGTTTTTTGGGTTTTTTTTAAAGATTACCGTTGGATTCACACCGATTTTTCCATTTTAACGTAGAATTCACCATCTTTAGTAAATCTTTTTTTAAATACTTTGTTTTCTTTATTTTTTATATACAAACACTGACAATTACATACAAGGTGTGTCGAAAAAGTATCGAGATTGAAGTTGTATTTATCGAGATAGAAATGAACAATAGATATAATGTTATTTTTTTAGAATACAATGTGTGTCAAAAAGCACATATTTTAAAGTTGTATTTACCAAGATAGATATGAAGGAATGAAACGTTCATTTTTCAGAATACAAGGTGTGTCAAAAAGTACCGAAAATCTCGACACTTTTTTTTCAATTAATTTATCGGCTTTAACAGCTGATAGTGCCGGTGTTGTACAATTTTCGCAATACCAGTGCAGACTTGAGTGATGTTTATTCAAAAAAATCGTACTCCATATCAGATAGTCCTATGCAATAGATAAGGTTAAAAGAATGTGTTTACAAAAATTTGAATACCCATCAAGAATGAATAAAACAAAACGTCTTTGTCATAAAATAACCCAACAAGGGTTGACATGCCGTAAAATCCAACCAACCCACCATCAAAGTTAATCTAGTGAGAAGGGTGGCAAGATACCCAGCAGGATTAAGTACAAGACTTGTTCAGTGGTGGATGAATCTTTGTTTATGTCAGCGGACATCTCACAATTCTTTCAATCTCTGCTGGGACCATAACCATATCTGAAGTTTGGGAGGATATCCAGACAGAAAATCCAGAGAGTGGAGCCCCTAAGGAGTTTATCTGCCAACATTGACCTCCTTCCGACAATTCATGTGGCCAGGCCAGTCACACATGAGAGCCCTGAAGTAGAAGACTCGGGAGAGGTGGAGGCAAGTGGATGTTTGAGGAAGACCAAAGATAATGAAGTAAAACATAACTCTATATCATTATCTCATATGACTCATTTTTTTTTCAATAATCTATCTCTAATAATAAATGCGAATGCCAATGTGTCAGTGTGTCACATTTTTTCAACTGAATTCCTAGAGGCCGAAGCCCAACATATCATACTATAAAAAGGAAAGATATGTGTATGTAGGATTTAAAAAGTAGTTAGTGTTTCATTTAAGTGTTCTTATATCTGTGCTAAAACCGTGAATGTCATTCAATAGATGGATGGCTTTTAACATCCTGTTAAACATTCTAGAGCCCCATTCCTGTAATGATTTATAAAATGCTAAAATGGCCTTTTTATTTAAAGTTAACCTGAGATATTTCCCTTAAATCAAAGACTTCTAAATATGTTTAATATTACATTTAAACAAACGCTATAATTTAGGGCAGATTAGGAAAACAAATGTGACTTCTGGCCGGGTGGAATGAGATGATATAGGACGTTAAGAGTTAATGGAAAAGAGGCTGAACTATTTTTATGTCTTGCCTTACCCAAATATCTTGCAATGGCATTGGATTGTGTCACTCCCTAGCATGTGCCTGACACGATCCTCAGCCAGACAAGGGAGGTAATCCTGCAATGCAAGGAGGAAGGAACAATCTCTAAACTAACCTAAATTATGAGCTCAAAAATAGTGTCTACTTCTTTCTGGTAAAAATAAAAGTAATATTATTTGGATTATTCCGACTATTGTCTGCATCTTTATGGTTATCCGTACAATGTTTCAGCTGAGATGTCATCTGGCCTTCTTCAGGTATTTCTTGTCAGGTTCAAAATTCTGTGAATGGCTCCCAATTATGACAAGAAGACTCGTGAGTCCGACAAGAAATAGCTGAAGAAGGCCGGAGGGCACATTGGTCAAAAAGTTGTACTCTGGCCCATAGTGGTAGTACCTGTTATGGTCCTAACTATCAAATTGATCTTTTTTCAAAATTATTTGTACAAGCAAAAATATGCACCCTCCAGGCATAAGTATTTAAGTTTTAATACAATTAAATATTATATTGAATTAGAATGACTTATGAAATTAAATATGAACACAAAAAAGATTAGAGTTATTTTTTATTTTTATTCTAACTGATTTCAACATGAAATTATACATAGGATTGCTTTTAATATGTTTGAGGATAAAACAATGATATTAGAAATCAATAACACCAAGTAATTATTTATTAATCAAGGTTTTATTAAAACCAGTAGGCAAATTATTTACACCATATACGATGTAAATATTTATTTCTTAATGATTTATTACACACATCACAGGATTTTAAACACATTGATAATATAGGCTGTTTTGAGGCAAATCAATCTCAGTTGGATCTTAATATAAATATTGTTAATAAATAAGATGCTAATTAAGATTAAACACTGATTATTTAATTTGATAACCATTGAGAATATAACATATATAATTAAGGGAATTGTGATTTTGGTGACTTAGTTTCGGTTACAGATAGACATACGATCTCCATTATAATAAAATTTGATAAGATTATGTACAAAATGAAACAATAACAAAAAATATAAATATGAATGTACAATGAATGTGATTCCCTAACATTTGGGTATAAAATAACCCTAGACAGTTTGACATGCTGCAACAATCAATCAATAAAAGTAGATGACATTCTGTCTCGTTTGAAGTTAATGGGAATTAATTAAAACTATCCGGAAGTTCAGTATTCAGACATCTCTATGTTCAAAGAGGTTTTCAAATTGTATGCAAAGAAGAAAGAAGTAATTTTATTTTTTGATAGATTTATTGGTGACATATTTAATTTTCAACATGATCACCATCATTATCGACACAAACTTGAATATAATTCTCAAGTTCAAGAAATATAGTTTGCAGATGATTTTCAGTTATATATATACAAAAACAAGACAAGAAACACAATACTAACATTAACTTGGTTGCTTTTTCGTTTATGTAATAAAAAGAAAAGCAAGTTCGGTGAGTTTTGCTCAAAATTAGCTTTCATAATTTTAAATGATGAATAATATCTAATAATTTTTTATAATTTAATGATTTGACATTGAATTTGTTGAGACATCAGTTGGTAGAGTGTTCGGCTAGAAACCACAAGGTTCCTAGTTCGATACTGGCCCTCGCCAACTCAGCGTATGATAGTACAGGGATCTGTTCAGTAAAGTAAGGAGCTGATGGTAGGTGTGGCGCTCCACCTCAGATGCAAAAACAATCTACTTGGTCTAGCACTAGTGAAAGGGATAGACTCCCTCGCTGATTGGCTGATACCAACTGTAGGCCACCCTGACGACTTTACTTTTACTATATGTCTAGACATCAGCATTTTATTACAAAAGTTGTTCAGCTGTGCACTCATCTTTATTCAATCAATCAATCATCACCCAGGTCCACTCCGACCCGAGTTGCAGTACCAGTTAGGTTCCTATCTATGGGTGTTGAAATAATTTTGTATATAAGGCGTGCTGTAATCTACAACTTAAACTTATAGACTCAGTGAGGTCACATGGTTTAAACCCCAGGCAATCAACTGCTTGAATACGTGGTTAGTTAACTATTTAATCACTGATATTGATAGCTGTTCATTTTCACATTATTTGACATTGACGAACAGACCTACAACCAAAGAATCATACCCAACATTAAGAGACACCAAGAAACAAAGAAAGGATCATACCAAACACTGAAAGACACCAAGGAGTAACCAAAGGATCATACCCAACATTAAGAAACACCAAGGAACAACCAAAGGATCATACCCAATATTAAGGAATACCAAGGAACAACCAAAGGATCATACCCAACATTAAGGAACACTAAGGAACAACCAAAGGATCATACCCAACATTAAGGAACACTAAGGAACAACCAAAGGATCATACCCAATATTAAGGAACACCAAGGAACAACCAAAGGATCATACCCAACACTGAGGGACACCAAGGAGCAACCAAATGTTTCTTCACTAAGGATCATGCTCTGCTTAACACAAGGGATCTCCACTGGAGAGTGCTCTTGCTTGAAGCTTAAGGGTGGCCACAAAAATAGTAACAATGGGCTAAATAGATCTGTATAAAATTTTTTTGTATTTGATAGAAATGAGTCCATATCCTGAATCGCATTAATTCTGGCTCTAAAGATGCCTATTTTATTGATTTCCTCAGATTGTACAAAAGAATTGTTCACATACACTTTCCAGACATGGCTTATCAGTGCCTGGGGTGTAATGGTTATCATCATAGGAAATGGACACAGTGACATGAGTTCAGATCCTGAACAAGGCTGGTTGCATTTCACATATTAAAGTAAATTTAAAAAAACAAGTATTCCAAAGGATTAATGTATTTGTAGATGGTGAAGTTAGTCAAAGTTAAAATGTTTTGTTTTTTTAATAAAACCTTCACCAGGACAATTGGAGGAGTAGTGTGCTGTCTAACTCGAGTTTGATTTTATTTCAAAATGAAAACATTTTGAAATAAAACTTCATCAGATCAATTGGATGAGTAGGGTGTTATCTAACTTAACCCATATTTTTCTGAATTTCACATACTGCTAATACCCTTGAGAAAGGAATGAATCCAACTATTCTCCCACTAGCTATAGATAAATAGTAGGACAGACTGGGCCTTTAACTTTGGTATAGCAACCAATCTAGGAAAAGGAAAACTCCAAACTGAAAAACCAGACCAGGCTATCTTTACCCAAGACACATTACACAACCAAACCAAATTACAGAATAAGTCTTTAACCATTTCTCTGAATGTTTGAGATAAGGCTTGATGTTAGTATTATCTGCATTATTCGGACTATTGTCCTCATCTTCATTATTATCTGTACTACATTTCGGCCAGTGTGCTCTCTGGCCTTCTTCAGGTATTTCTTTTCAGGGACTCAGGAACCTTCTTTTCGAACTCGGGGGAAAAACAAAAAAACACCCAATATGTCTAGGTAAAAAATCATACATAAGTGAATAGGTAGATATTCTAGCCAAAACAAGACATTAGGTTTATAAGTTCCCAAAATTTATACTGGATTGGACACATGGCCTAATGGATAAAGGAGTTAGGTTAAGACAGTTCTAAGTGATAGTTAGGCAACTAATCTAGGAGAAAGGTGTGCACCCAACTATTCTCCCTTGATGATACCCGGACAGCACAATAAAGGTACCCATCTTTAATGGTTATCATTGTAGGAAGTAAACACGGTGACCAGAGTTCAAGTACTGCAAGAGGTTGTTTTCATTTCCCATAGCACTAATCCCTTAGGAGGGCATGAATTCAGCTAGGGGTAAATAGTAGGACAGACTGGGCTCTTTAACCTTGGTCTAGGTGAAGGAAAACTTGGATTCAGACCTGTTAAACTCTGCTTGAAAATTGACCTTGCGTCGCATCCTGCTTGTGCAGAGGAATTGGTAAATATATATGCATGGCTTATTAATGACAGAATCTATTCCTTGGAAGATTTCCATCCAATTAAATATGGTATTCATGTGTGTTGCATCTTTATTATAATGAGTTGTAAGCCTTCTGTGGACATCAGTGATAGATTTGAACTCAGTCAATAAACCCAATCTATCTTTATCAGTCTTAGTGACAGATTTTAGCTCAGCCAATAAAGCAGGTTTAAATATTCTGTAACCAAGAACAAGAAAAAGACATAGGTGTTGTTGTTTTCAGACAAAATGAGATGTTGAAATGTCTTCAGCACTTCTCTGCTAGAATGCTACTATTTGAATAATAAAAAGGACTAATCATAGTTTGATATATATAATTATTGGTATTATGTACATGAATGAATTTTCTATGTGTAGTGTGGTTTTGTGTTCATCCCTGCAGGCAGCTTATTCACTTTAAGACAGGCTCACTACATTAACATCCTTGATATCTGGTACCTTTTATTTGCTATCTAATAGCTTTTATACATTGTCCTTTACCTTTTACCTTTTTTATTTATCCATTTACTGTAGAAAAAAAAGAAAAAAAGGTACAAAATAACCTCTAATGGGATAAGCCACTTTATATATAGACTAGAAATAGCTACCCAGCATCGCCTGGGTAGAGGGGGATTTTTTTAAGTTAGTCTCGCAGGTCCATGGGGAATCCTGTAGAGATCCAACTCATGATTCAGTAATAATTTATTACTAATAAATTATGACTGAATCAGGAGTTGAACCCTCGCAGGATGCCCCATTAAAATCTCCATGTAAAAAAAAAGATCTTACATTGATCCAGCCACTCTAAATAGAAAAATCAATGTCTACTATTTACAATATTAAATGCAAAAAATTCTATGCTGTTATCATTTAAATTATTTTTTAATTATCTTCATCAATATAAATCAAATCTTCATTATTTTTACTTAAAACCAAAACCTGGTGATGTCTAATGTGTATATATATTTACTTTGTCGTTAATTCTTAATATTTCCAGATAAAATCTCTTCTACAGAAGATCTCCAAAATGGTTTATAGTGACTGTCCATTTGGTTCACATGGAGAATTTGGAAGACATGAGACAGAACCAAATGGACAGTCACTAACAACAGCTTCAGTTTTGGAGATCTTCTGTAGAAGAGATTTTATCTGGAAATATTAAGAATTATTTTAAAAATTACAGGTAAACAAACAACACCATAGTTACCTTATTTTTCTTTACACTTGCATTATAATAGCCTTCAAAACCAACCACCAAACCATATATATATATATATATATATATATATATATATATTATATACATATGAAGGAAGGGTGGATGGGTTTAGGATCCGACGATATGCTGTAGATAAATTAATATATGCCCACACCAATTGACCCATCAACCACTGTCACAGCCCCAGCACTTCAAACAAACATCCTCTACCCCTCCACTCAACTGACCCAGCGACCCCATCCTACCCAAAATTCCCAGCTCCTCCTTATCTCACATCACTACACACTCACCCCCTTGACCTCCCCGGCGCCACTTGTATTTAAAAGTATGCTTTGCTTTAATAAAGTCACAAATGACTGAGGACGTCTGTGAACACAGACGAAACGTATCACCCTGTGACTTGTTTTGAGTTGTTCATTTCTTGACCACTTTCCTTCTATCTACAGCATATATACATATATATATATATATATATATTACTGTACATTTTTGCAATGTCTAAATGTCAACAAATACTAAATGATATAACAAATATGAATTTCAACACAATGTAATAATCATTACTTTTAATCAAATCAATTCTATATCATATACAGTTATGAGGGAATAATAAAAGAAATACAGTTAACTTGAAGCCTAATCAATTTTGATAGCATATAAGTAGAGCAAAATATGTGCATTTCAAAATAACTACTTTCCATTTTTTTTGGAAAATTTGTCAATGATATTATAGAAAAGGATTGGATGACAAGAGATTCAATGCATAATAATTAAGGGATTGTAAGAAGAAACCAGATTCAATTCATAAGTGAATTTAATCTGGTTTGTCCCATTGAAGTTCAATAGAATTATTTGTCTTAATTTTTGAGCCCCAACCCCTTTTTATCATATGGGTGCTAGAAGGCGGTGGCTGTGAGTCTACATATCCTGGGAATGACGTTAAACTCTATCTGATGGTGAGGTTCCAGTTTTGGAGGTTTGGGGAATGTGGAGCACCCCTTCATCACCATTGCTCCTGGTCCACTCTGACCCGGAGTGGTAGTACCTGTTAGGGTCCCATCTATGGGTTAAATAGAAAAACGTATTTATAAAAAATTGTATTATCCATTAAGAATTGATTTATTTCAAAACTTTATCGGCATTAAATGACCCACTGAGGTTGATATGCCATAAAACAAAACAAACCAAATTAATTTTTGAGATGAGGCTTGATAATTTGTACTATTTAGATTTTTTGGGCTGTTGTCCTCATCTTTATTGTTATATACACAATGTTTCTGCCAATGTATCCTCTAGCCATCTTCAGGTATTTCTTATCAAACCCAGGAGTCTTCATGTCGTTATTGGGAGCCTTCAGAGAACCTCAAACTGAACCCTTTATTTAATCCACTGGAGTAGATTGTTCTCATTTTGTTAATCATGACCAGGTACAAATGTTAAGCTAGGTTAAGTATTCTATATTATTTTCACCTGTAGTCAGGATTGAACCTGCAACCTACAGATTAAAATAATATAGAATACTTAAACTAGCTTAATATATGGTTAACGGAATGAGAACAATCTATCCCAATGGATTAAATAAAGGGTTCGGTTTGAAGTTCCATCAAGGCTCCTGATTATGACATGAGAACTCCTGAGTTCAACAAGAAGGTTTATTATTATCTGCGTTATTCGGACTATTGTCCCCATCTTCATTGTTATTTGTACAACGTTTCAGCCGATATACCCTCTGGCCTTCTTCAGGTATTTCTTGTCGGACTCGGGAACATTCTTTTCAAACTCGGGAACTTTCTTGTCGTAATCAGGAGCCATCACAGAACTTTGAACCTAACCCTTTATTTATTCCACTGGGGTATCCTGTTCTCATTCCGCTAACCATAGCTGGGGTAGGAGTTGTGTTAATTATTTTTCTAACTGCCTCTACTCAGGATTGAACTCAGGATCCAGAGATAACTGTCACTTAGAACTGTCTTAACCTAACTACCTTATACACTAGGCCATGTGTCCAATTGATTTATAGTCAAAATCATTAATACTTAGGATAAATCTTATTTATTAATGATATCCCTATGAAAATCTGAGTTAGATTTGCCTCAAAACAGCCCATGTTATTAGTGCTTTTAAATTCCTGCAATGTGTGTTATATATCACTAAGAAATAAAGGTTTACATAATATATGGTGTGGTTAACTTGCATACTATTTTAACAAAATCGTGTTTAATAATTACATAGTGTTATTGATCTCTAATATTGTTTTATTCTCCAATGTATTAAAATCAATCCTATAAATGATTTTATGTAGAAACCAATTAAAATATAATCAAAATAAGTTTAATCTTTTTATATGCGTTCTTATGCAGGAAGCGCTGTGGTATACTGGTTAGTGTCGTAGAAAATGGACTCATCAGTTCAATTCCTGGATGAAGCCACAGTTTACATAGTGCTAATACCCTTGGGAAAGGTATGAATCCAACTATTCTCCCTCCAGCTATGGGTAAATAGTAGGGCAGACTGGGCTCTTTAACCTTGGTTAGGTAACCAGTCTATGAGAAGAAAAACTCTGAATTCAAACCTGGTAACTACTAGAATAGGCTCAGTCCTACTTAGTGATGTATTTCAATTTTTAAAAAAAATTATTTATCTAATTTTGTTAGTCTTACTAATTTAATATATTTCTTTATATTAAAACTTAAACTTACACCTGGAGGGCGTATATTTTTGCTAGTATGTTTGAACCATATGACCTTAAGGCACCCCTTTTTGATCTCGATTAAGAAAGGACACGTTTTTCATTTACACTGTCAATATGGGGTTAGTTTTATAATTAAAAAAATCTAAAAATTGACTGTTAAAACAACCAGATATTGACGATGTAAATGAAAAACATGTCCTTTCTTAATCGAGATCAAAAAAGGGTGCCTTAAGGTCATATGGTTCGTACGTTTAATGGATATCATTGAGAAATAATTATGTTATGATGTTATGACCAAATTGAGAAATATTCAGTTTCATTTGTTTGAAAATCTGCATCAGCCTTCTCACTATTCTTCACTTATTCATTCATTTCTCTTTGTTGTGGTTCTTACAATTAGGAAATCTTCATTCCAAAACAGTTGGCCATTTCCTTTTGCACTTAGATGTTCAAAAAAAAAAAAAATGTTTTGCTTCCCAAAATCCCATTTTTATTTTTTTGCATATTCTGCATTATTCCACTCTGCCTGACCCCTTACAGACACCCCACATATGCAAGGAATGTTGTATATGTAGGACTTGCAGTGATCCATTTCCTGTGGATAGGGTTTTACTCTCATGAAACTCCCTTTGAATATAACATTACTTTTGAAGACTGTTCTAGTTCTGGATATCTCCTCCCTTAAAATCTTTAGTGAAAGGATCAAGTTATTCAGTCACACAAAGTAAATCTATCCTCATTCTTTAACCTACTTACAGCTTTTTGGTTGTATGGGAAATAGTTAGATTATGCCAATACTTCTTTTATGAAGATTATCTTTTTATCTTAAACTAACATGTTTATAGCATCGACACCCATAAATAAGTACAATTAAAAAAAGAAGTTGATTTTCTTCTAAATCAAAGTTAGCAGGATTTTATTCTTTTTGGTGGAATATTATACAAGCAAAATGGATATTATTAGATATTATTGATTATCAAACTCAACTAAAAAAAACTAAAAAAATCAGTTAGATTATACCAGTACTTCTTTTATAGAGATTATCTCTTTATCTTAAGCTAACATGTTTATAATATTGCTGCCCATAAATAAATACACCCCTAAAAATTAAAAAAAGGAAAAGAAAAAGAAAGTTAATTTTCTTCTAAAGTTACCAGGATTTTATTCTTTTTGGTGTAATATTACACAATCAAAATGGATATTATTAGGTATTATTTATTACACTGAAGAACACAGTTTTCATTAAATTAGATCTGACACTTGTTTTTGACTATCTTATGACCACTGAATCTAAAAATGACCCCAGTTTTTCTATATCACGTCAACTTTTTGAGCTACGGGATACCCTCGATATTTCTCAAAAACCATAAAAATACACCATTTAACAAATTTTTGTATATAATGAGAAATGATAAAACTGGGCATCACAGATTTTGTTGAGCTACATCTGACAT
>CM042167.1:9500491-9600491 GCA_023376005.1 Doryteuthis pealeii
TTGGTAAACATCTGGTAATCCTATGTCCGTTCTCAGTGAGCGCAATTGTAATTATGACCAGTGGGGGGGTTAAATAGTGTATCTTCCATGCAGTATGTTTAGTGATTGGCTGCAGGAGTAAATCACATAACCTTGGCCAGTCTATAAATCTTGGTGGGGAATTAGAGTACATCTTATATGAAAATAAAAAGGAAGCGTGTGGTGTAATGGTTAAAGTCATAGGAAATAGACTCATTGCCCTGAGTTCAAACCCTGGACATGGTAATTGCATTTCACTTAGTGCTAATACCCTTTGGAAAGGTATGAATCCTACTCTCCCTCCAGCTATGGGTAAATAGTAAGGCAGACTGAGCTCTTTAACCATGGTTAGGCAACCTGTCTAGGAGAAGGAAAACTCCGCTTAAGTAATTGACCTTTGTTGCATCCTGCTCGTGTGGAGGGGTTGGTGTGTGTGTGTGTGTGTGTGTATATATATATATATATATATGAAAATAAATACAACAGTTTGTCCAAAGACGGACTCACTAGTCATATGAGATCTCATGACATCAAACTATTGAAGACTTATTTTACAAAAGTTCTTCAGCAGCAGCTTATTTTAACTCATGTCAATTCTTTGACAAAGTGTGTGGGTTTGAGAGGTCATATGAGGGTGCACAAGGAAAAGAGATAATTCATTTGTCACACATGCGATAGGGTTTGCAAAGATAGACTTGGCCTAAGGAGTCAAACACATTCCCACGGGTACTCTTAACAAATTGAAGAGATGGACTTCTTTTGCAATGAAGTAGCAGTTACTATATATATATATAAAGTTTTTTGTAGGTACAGAATTTTATTAAAGAGCGAAAAAGCGTTAGATTGTAAAATATTGAATTTCTAAAAAAGAAAAGCTAGGGAACCCTTATGTCTTAATTTTATTTTCCTTTTTTTGGTCAATCTCTTCAGAGAAATTCACTTGACAAATGTTGAACGAATCAAGGGACAATGAGAGGAATAAAAAAAAAAGGACTCAAGTGTTCACCCCCTCCTCACATTATGAACCATGTGAGGGGGTTCTAGTACTTCTTCCACCATATATATATATATACATATATACAGTCACATATGTGTATATATACATATTTATGTATGCAAATATATAAGTGTACATATACATATATAAACACACAGTATACACATATTTTTATGACACTTTAAGGAATTTAAAAGTACCTTGAAAACCAATTCAATTTTTATAATAGGTGTTATTTACACAAAGTGTATAATAATTATTCCAAACTTATTATTTATTGATAAGACTTTTAAGATTTTTTTTATTTCATTTTATGAGTTGACTAATTCTATTTTTTTTAGATAATCTGCTGAAATCTCCATGTGATTTTTCTGTAAATTAATCTCCAACATTTGAGAATATAAAAACTAACATGCTTTTAGAATAAGTGGTGTATATTCATTAGTCATAAAATCTGGTCCCACAGCAGAGTAATATGAAATTGTATTACTATTTTATTACTATATGAAATTTTATTACTATGGTAACAGGAGACATTTCTATTGGCTTATGCCTCATGTTACCAGATTAATGATATTTCTGATTTCTTATGAGCAACAAATAAATTGTTAAATACATTTTTTAAAAAGCTTTTTAAGCAACTTCAAAACCGACAGAAATTGGAGCAAAGATTAATATTAATATAACAACATAAATATTTAAGGTTTGTCTGATTTATACACATCAGAAAAATCTTATTTATATATTCATTTGGTTTTTAAATCTAATTATATTACAAAAATGTTTCTATACAAATTCAAAATTGACAAAAATTTGGAGCAAAGATTAATATTAATATAGCAAATAGAAAAACAGAAAAATCTTATTTCAGTATTTATTTAGAGTTTGCAAATCTAATTAGATATATTACAAAAAAAAAAAAGAAAAGAAAAAGAAATTAAACTAATCTTTTATATTTTCTTAATCTATTTAATCATTTTTTAATGAAGCTCTGTCGATCATTATTCATAAGAATAAAATAAAAAGTGAAACATATTAAATAAATTTTATCAATGAATATTAAATAGAAAAAATAATTCAATCTAATTTGTTGAAGGTATATTTTATAAATTCAGAATATTCATCTATTAAACAAAAAATTCTTTGTGTCTTAGTTATTATTAGTTTATTTACTACTAAATAAAACAAAGCTGAGGGAACATTCTCTAAGTATAGTAGTAAGTATTTCCTAACCTCCCACTTTTTTTTTTTTGACTTTTTAACATGAAGAGCCAAGCACAAACTGAAGCTCATCTAGTGGCCAGTGCAAAAAGTCCATGATCCTTTTGGCATTCCCTTTTGGGGCACCTGTGGCACTGGGCAATAAAACCCTGCCCTTTTTAAACAAGGGGGCAGGTGCTGCTTGGGTAGCAGCCCCTAGGTAACTCAGTCGGTAGAGTGTTCGATTAGGAACCTCAAGATTCCAGGTTCAATACCAGGCCTTGCCAACTCAGCATATGAGTAGCACAGGGATCTGTGTGGTAAAGTTAGGGCTGATGGTAGGTGTGGCACTCCACCTCAGATGCCAAAACAATCTCCTTGGTCTAAGGGGATAAACTCCCTCACTGATAAACCCCTGCCCTGCCCTTTTTAGACAATGGGGCAGGTGCTGCTTGGGTGGCAGCCCCTAGGATCATGCAATTTAATCTATATCTTACTGGTTCAGAAGACGAAGGCCCTGGATGAAAGGTAAGTGTGCCAGAGGTAAGTATGTTTGAATGGAAAGTAATCGACCAGCAACTTGATATTAAAAAAAGAAAAGTCTACCACTTTCATTTATGTTAAATACAATTCAAGGAAGCAAAAAGGGATATAATATCCATTGAGAAAGAATCCATTGACTTAGTTCTAAATTCACAAACAAAAAATAAATAAAAGTGGAAGTGAATCATAATTCATTTGTGAATGTTAACGATTGCAACAACAAATAACAACTAAACCCTTTTGGGTTATTTCCTATAACTCCAACATAAAAAAGGGGAACCACTCTGATTGACTGATACATTATTTATTTATTTTACCATTAAACTAACCCTAAACCCTAACCCTAACCCTGTCTTCTTTTTTCCTAGTAGATCAATAAATAAATAAATAACTTATCAGTCAATCAGAGTGGTTCCTCTTTTTATGTTGGAGTTATAGGAAATAACCCCCTTTTGTTTATAATTTCTGCTTAGTGAGAATTTTGTACAAAAAGAAGATAAAAAAAGGTGCAATTTAACATTCTGAAAAAGACAGTATTCATTTTGTAACTTTCTGATTGATTGAAAAATCTTTCATTTTCATTCTGTAAACAAAAAAAAATTCTGTATTAATTAACCAAAAATAAATATTGTAAACAAGTTTTATTGGCAACAAAAGAGAAGTGAGAACTTATTTCCTGTGAAGAAACCTTTGTTAGGTATTGAACAGGCTCGTCGCTGTTTAACTTCAGTGATCTATTGGGAACCAGTGCTTTCAGCCTGACTTGACCATAATAAATTCTATTTGGTCAGTAAAAACTAAAACAGACTTTAAAGTAAATTTTAAATCATTAAACTCAGAATAATCTTCTGCAGTAAAACTTTAAAAAGAATTTCTCTTGTCATGAAGTGTCACAAAGAGAGTTTGAAACTGTCGGGTCAGGAAAAGTTAATGCTTCTTGCCATCTATGTGGATCACTTTTGAATGACAATTTGTATCACAATAATAAGTGATAAAATGTACAGCCCTTCTGTTCAATGCTATCTGTTAAGAAGTTTGTTTTATATAACGGCATATCAACCTTGGTGGGTCATTTAATGCTGGCAAAGTTTTGAAAGATTTGTAATGATGGAAAAAAATTTAAACTCATTTTTTTATAAACAAATTTCTATTTAACCTATAGATGTGATCTAACAGGTACTACCACTCCGGGTCAAAATGGACCTGGGAGCAATGATGATCAAGGGTTGATCCATATTCTCCAGACTTCCAATCATATAGGGGCTAGGGCTTGACTCTGACCACCCGTCTAGCCACAGTAAGAACCGAAGTGGAGTGTTGCATGTCATTGTCTGCTCAGCCACCAGGGTTCCATTCTTAAGTATCACAGATCACCACCCATGGCCAACAGGTCTTTGCGCCACTGCAGATGTGAAGTTGGTGTATTCTAAAACCCCACCGACAGGGCTAATTCGGAACATATAATAGCCAATGTCTTTGGAAAACATAGAAACGAATGCTTGATATCATATAACTATGTAAAAAGATCTTATGCACGAAGTTGTGAATATGAATGTACAATAAACGAAGTTCCTTAATCTCTAAACATAAAATAACACTAGACAGGTTGACATGCCATTAAAACAAAACCAATCAACAAAATCTATCAGATCTCTGATTAATAAATTATGATTATTACATTGTGAATTTAGTTTTCCATTCATCATTCCTCTAACCTGTGCCAAGATCCAGGAACAGATCCAGGATCTTACAAGATCGATGAAAACCATAATAATGTAACTCAATTGTAGGATTCATGACTAATAGATAATATTATGGATGGTTGCTATACTCTTCACTCATAGGAGGCACACTTAGTGCAACAGTTATCATTGTAGAAAATACAATTGGTGACTTGAGTTCAAATACTGGATGAGGCTGTTTATGTTTCCCTTCCCACTAATGCCTTGGAAAGGCAATAATCCATCTATTCTCTCCCAAAGTATGGGTAAATAGTAGGGCAAAATGGGTTCTTTAGTGTTGGTTAGGAGAAGGAAAATTCTAAATTCAAAAGCAGCTTTACTCCACTTAAAAATTGACCTTGTGTCACATCCTGCCTGCGACAGGGAGTTGGGTAAATATGTAGTCATAGAAAATCCAATACTTGTGTCACTTGTGGGTCTCCATAGTTTTTACCTGTATCTGATGTCTGTTCAGAATTTAGATTTTCCTAATATACCTTTGTTCCTGTTGTCTGAGAAAAACATAAAACAGTTGCCACTTTAGAGACAACTCCAACAATCATTTTATGATCAGGTAGTGTTAAATCCATACTTCATAGCTGACACAGCTACACTACCTCTTTAGATATTAAAGTTTTCACATTCTGTTCATGTCTGTCAGGAATTTGCATATCCCTAATATTGTTACATAATAGATAAGCATAGCCCATCATTTTTGTATGGAAGTGTAGTCAAGATTTCAAAAATAATGGTAACACTGTGGAAAATTACAGTAGTGTTTGATTGACAAAGTTTCACCTCTGCGGGTTAGCTCAGTCAGTAGAGCATTCGGCTAGAAACCATAAAGTTCCTAGTTCAATACCGGCCCTTGCCAACTCAGCGTATGAGTAGCACAGGGATCTGTGTGGTAAAGTAAGGAGCTGATGACAGGTGTGGTGCCCACCTCAGATGCTAAAATAATCTCCTTGGTCTAGTGCTAGTGAAAAGGGGGATAGACTTCCTCACTTACTGGTTGATACGGACTTTGGGCCACCCTGACAACTTTATGCTTTACAAGTTTGTACTGAGCCACATTGCCATGGAAGCAACCAAAAACATTTATTGTGCAAAAGGTGAAGGCACAGTTAATCACAGTACAGTAACAATATGATTTTTTCATTTTTTTCCATCATCAACTCGACTTTTCTTCATCAAGTATTCAAAGTAGCCATAATGGAAAGGGGATAGACTTCCTCGCTGTCTGGCTGATACCGACTTTAGGCCACCCTGACGACTTTACTTACATCTGGAACAGGGCTCTCATTGGCTTAGAGAGTCATGTGATCAGATGAATCTGGGAAAGGAGATTTAGAGTTAGTGAGAGTTGAGACCAGAGTAGACATACTTAGCATCTGTGCTGCTGATTCTCCGTGCACAGAAATAAATTTCCATTTCTAAATCATTGAAGAACAAGAACCAAGATAGAGCACATAGATATTTTCCTGAGTTAAATGCTCCATAGCTGCCACAGCTACACTCCCTCTTTACTTAATAATGTTTTCACATGCTGATGATGTCTGTCTGGAACTTGCATATTCCTGGTATTTATAACATTCCCCTGAGTCACATGATATACATAAAGCATCCGGAAGAGTCCATTTCTACAAGTGGAGGAGGAAGAGGTGAAGGAGGGTAAAACTATCAAGCATACTGCTGTCTCTAATTTTTCGGCACTTCAGTTTATAATTGAGAATAACTGAAAAGACAGAATGAATGGTTGAGTGTTTGAAGTGATTTTATCATCTTCACTATTATTAGAAAAAAGAAAATTCAGATTTCAAATTTTTCAAGCATTCAGAAATAGAAATTGCCTTTTTCTTTTCAAACTATTTTGTCTTTGAAGAAGATGAAGTCAAAGAAATTCAAGAAGTGTCTTTGATTTTTTTCTCTCCTTCCCCATGATTATGGCTGTTTTTCTTCTTTTAATTATCCCAGTGAAATGAATTTCACTCATTCGTTCTGTTGTTAATATCAAAAGGGAATTCTATCAGCTTGGAAATTGACCAAATTATTTGCTGGTGATTTCATTCAATTAAGCCCTGAACCATTGTTTAAACATCACGGTTAGAAGTTGGGCTGATTGAAGAGTATGTCAAAGATTGTGTTAATTTTATTACTTTGCCACAGCATTATAATTGCTCAGGAAATACTCTCTCTCTCTCTCTCTCTCTCTCTCTCTCTCTCTCTCTACTCTTCTGTATGTGTGTCTGTGCACTCCTCACTCACTCACTCTCTCTCTCTCTCTCTCTCTCTCTTTCATACTGTTCTGTATGTGTGTCTGTGTATGTGCACTTCTCAGTCACTCCCTCTCTTTGTGTCTATTCACTCTTTCTTCTCTTTTCTCTGTGTGTATGTCTCTCTCTATTTATCTGTTCATTCCTCTCTTTCTTTCTGTCTTCCTTTTTCTTCCCCCTTTCTGTCTGTGTTTGTCTCACTCTATCTATCTGCCCCTTTCTCCTTCTGTTTTTCTCAAAGGTTTTAAAATCTTTCAAGATAGGAAAGAGAGTGGAAGGGATATATATATAAACTCAGCATATGAGTAGCACAGGGATCTGTGCGGTAAAGTGGGGTGCTGATGGTAGGTGTGGCACTCCACCTCAGACGCAAAAACAATCTCCTTGGTCTAGCGCTAGTGAAAAGGGGATAGACTCCCTCACTGTCTGGCTGGTACCAACAATAAGCCACTGTTGACTTTACTTACTCATATATATATATATATATATATATATATATGTGTGTGTGTGTGTGTGTGTGTGCATGTGCGTTCCTTTTTATTTCCAATCTTTCACTCTCTTGATTTCCTCCTTTGTGTTGTGTATATGCTTCAATCTGTTTTACTGTCTCTACCACTCTCTCTCTCTTCTCTGTGTATGTCTCACTCTATCTGTCTATCCCTTTCTGCTTTTCTTATACTCCTCTTGTGTCTGAGAGTCTCTCACTCTCCCCACTCTCTATTTATAAGTCTCTCTCTTTTTCCCCTCCTCTGTGCATATGTATCACTCTATCTATATGGCCCTTCCTCCTTTTTCTCTCTTACCTGTCCTCCTGCTTCTTTTCTCCTTCTGTGTGTATGTCTATCTGCCTCTTCCTGTTTTTCTCTTTCTGTCTCTTTCTCTCTTTCTTCCTATCTTTATGTGTGTGTATGTCTCTCTCTATCTACTCCTTCCTTTCTCTTTCTCACTTTGTAGCCTCCTCTTTGTGTGTATGTGTGTTTGCCTCTCTCTACCTTCTCCTGTCTTTTGTCTTCCCCCTCTCTCTCTCTCTCACCTATGCAAAAATGTACTATGAAAGGAAACTGATTTAAAAAAATGTGTTACAAGAGAAAAGTCAAGTTTGCAAAAAGCTGAACAATTAGAATTCCAATAGGTTAATTATTTATTCATTGAGTTCAGTCAATGAGTAAGATACAAGCAAAAGGGTTTAACAATATAAGAGTTTATTGACTAGTTAAATTACTGTACTCACTTATATGGCCTGTGTACAAAAAATTCACTTATATGTACAAAAATTCACTTATATGGCTGTGTACAAAAAACTTATATGGCCTGTGGTGTACAAAAAACTCACTTATATGGCCTGTGTACAAAAAACTCACTTATATGGCCTGTGTACAAAAAACTCACTTATATGGCCTGTGTACAAAAAACCACTTATATGGCCTGTGTACAAAAAACTTCACTTATATGGCCTGTGTACAAAAAACTCACTTATATGGCCTGTGTACAAAAACTCACTTATAACCCTGTGTACAAAAAACTCACTTATATGGCCTGTGTAAAAAACTCACTTATATGGCCTGTGTACAAAAACTCACTTATATGGACTGTGTACAAAAAACTCACTTATATGGCCTGTGTACAAAAAAATCACTTATATGGCCTGTGTACAAAAACTCACTTATATGGCCTGTGTACAAAAAACTCAACTGTGTACAAAAAATTCACTTATATGGCCTGTATACAAAAAACAAGTTCATCTAAGGTTCTTTCTAAGTTATTCACTAATACTTGAGGTTTTTATAATGACAAAAAGTTGGAGACTGCGTATGTCTCACTCTATCTGTCTATCTCTTTCTGTTTTTTTATACTCCTCTTTGTGTCTGAGAGTCTCTCCCTCTCCCTCTATTTATCAGTCCCTCCTCTCTCTTTTTTCCCTCCTCTGTGCATATGTATCACTCTATCTATATGGCCCTTTTTTATAGGTTTTTATAATGACAAAAAGTTAGAGACTGCTGGTTTAGTACAATGTAAGATTTACACAAAATCTTAGAGTAAATACAGAAAATTACAAACTTGTTCTTTACATAGTTTAACCCACATGAACTAAATATAGAAAAAGGAAAAATATTTAAAGATTTCTAAGCTAGTCGAACAAATTCTGAAACTGGATGTAAAAAAAAAAGAAAAACAAAGCAGATGTTTACACATATGTTCAAATGTTTGGTCTGCCACCTCAATTTAAATTTGGGTTTATTGCCCGGTGCCTGAGGCGCCCCCCCCTGAGGTGGAATGCCAATGGGATCAACATATTTTTTGCACCTCCAATGAGCTTTAGTTTGTGGTTGGTCCCACATTAATAGGGCCTTGAGCCTAACCCATACACGTGGGATACGTGGTAAATATCTAGTCACATTTAACCACATGAGCTAAATATAGAAAAAGGAAAAATATTTAAAGATTTCTAAGCTAGCTGAACAAATTCTGAAACTGGATGTAAAAAAAAGAAAGAAGAAAAACAAAGCAGATGTTTACACATATGTTCACTTTAAATATACGCTCCTACATTTGGGGCACTGGTGGTTGTCAGTGATGTTATCTGCATGGTTCATTGGAAAGTTTTGGGTCTTCCCGTTTCAAATGTATATAAGCAATAATTCACTGAAACCAGTTGTCTAAAGTGAGACAAAACTCACCATGATTGATTCTTTAATTTTTAATGGCACGTCAACTGGTCTAGGGTTATTTTATAATTAGAGATTAGGAAATTACATTAATTGTATGTTCATATTTACATTTTTTGTGTATTTTTTTCTGAAGAGTATTTTTTTTTTTGCACAAGGTCCAACCAAATACAAATAATTTTTAAACAGATAAATTTGACCCATAAATAGGACTAACAGGTACTACCACTCCGGGTCAGAGTGAACCTAAGAGTAAAAGCAATGAAGGTATACACCACACTCCTCAGATCTTAACTTTAACAAAAAAATTCACATTGAGCTGTTTAAAAAGTATCAAGACTGATTTCATGTTTATTTTGGAATTGTCAATGACTTCATAACTTCTCTAGACATTATCACTTTATGATGAAAGTTACTTAGCTGTATACATGTGTTTTTTTATTCTTTTTATCTTATGTCTAAGAAGTTAGGGAAGTACATTCATATTTACATTTTTTTGTGCTGCTGCTTCTTAAGAGTTATATTGCACATGGTCCCATTGATTCTTAAAGAGATCTATTTGATTCATCAATGGGACTATAACAAGTACTACCATTCTGGATTAGAGTGAACCTGCGAGTAATGGCAAGGAAGAGGTACTCCTCACTCTCTAGATCTGGAATCTCACCATTAGATGCAGTTTAGTTCAACTCTTTGTTATCAAGTAAACATTTTAACTGAATAGTTACTGTAGAATAATCATACTAGTTCCAATTACTGTTGAATTGGTAAGACAAGGCAGTAAGTAGTCGTAACTTAATACAAATCTGTCTTTCTGCAAAGACTACTGCAAAATGCCAGGTTATGTACGAGGCCTCATAACATCATAGAAACCAATCAGGACTCAAGGAATGGAATCACCCAAATGCATTAGTGGACTATTCTGGATTCCCATAAGTACCAATTGTCTTGGCATTGGTTCAGTTGTGCTTAGCTTGTTGCTCAAGCCAACAGTACACTAACTCACTTCAACAGGGATGAATTTATAATATAAAGCAGCTATTTCATTTAACACTTGACCTTGTATTAAGATACATGCACATAAATCCAAATTAAGGTTAATTGAATGCTAATGATTATTGAATTTATGACCATAAAACAAAACAAACAAAAATTTTTTTTTTAAATCATCAGTTACAAATAGCAATTTCTTAATATAATTTTATATGATATGAAGCTACACTGTTAGATTTCTTTTAATATCTTTCATGTCTTCAAATCTTGAGAAAGCAATGACTACAATCTGCCACCATTTGGTTTGGTTCATTTGTTTTACGGCATATCAAACTCTTATGGATGATTTATGCTAAAATTTGATATAAGTAATTTGCACAGTTATATGCTTTCAAGTAGTCTGATCTAATTCAACTAGTTTTCAAATAGATCAATTTGACCCATGGGATCTTAAAAGGTACTACCAACCCACTCGAGGTCAGAGTAGATCAGGGAGTAATGGCAACAAAGTGTACTCCTCAGAGCTCCAGAAGTGGAGCTTCACCACCTAATGTAGATTAGTGTCATACACAGAATATTCCTTTGTGTAGGGGTGTAGTGTAATTATTGTGGTCTATGGAGAATTTGGGGATTGACAGGGAAAGAGAGAAAAAAGAAATAAGAACACACAAAGGTTAAAATTTGGAAGAGTAAACACTAAGCAGGGTGCCAGTAATGTGACTGACGATTGACCCCGGAAATAGATTTAAAAATAAAATGGAACTTCCGGGTTTTGACCGGAAATGGATATGGCTCTCCCACCCCTGGGACGAGAAACAGAAGAAGAAAATCGGTCTTTTTTTGGCCTGGCCTCGTGGAAAGCAGGTGGGACCTTTCACTGTTCTCCCTATGGGCTCGATATAGTAGTAGCAAACATAATTTATGACAGAGTAATTTAACCATACCCTCTCTCTCTCTTTCTCTCTATCTTTCCTTCTCTCTGAAAAAGAACCCTCGTGCATCAAAGAAATAAACATTCCTTGTGACTATACAATCTGCATGTGTTATTTCGTAACTAACGACGACTACAACTTGAGTTGGCCTATGCAACATATATCATTCTGGAGCTAAGTTACAGGGGTCTTATCTTTATGCAGCAGATTCAGTCAATGTATTCTGAACCCTACCAACAGGGATGGCTACTACTTGAGGATAAAATAAAACATGAGCATAATCCTTGCACCCATCAGTTTGGGATCTGTTTTTGGATCGAGGTAAAGGTCTGAGCAAGGTCATATGAAAATCTAATAGTTTTCCCCTGTTCTGATATTATGCAAAGGAAGGGCAAGGTGCTATACAGTTTGACATTAGTGTTGCTGATGGAGTTCCCAGAATTATTATGAACACAATGTTGAATGTTGGATTGCCTTGGCAAGTCCAGCTTCTAGTTTTCCTAATCCACCATGGAAAATTACCCAGTCATTCTAGTAGGTGGTTAGATTTTAAAGTTTTCCTTCTCCTTGGCCTGCTGCTCTTATCAATACCAGTGAACTAAAATAAGAACAAGGACAGCTATATTCTATCCAATGACTACTTCCACTCATGCATTTGGGTGATTCCATTCCTTGAGTCCTGGTTGGCTGCTTGTTTTGTATGATGTTCTGAGGCTTCATGAATAACCAGCCATTTTCAGTAGTATTTGCAGCAAGACAGATTCATATTGAGTTAGGAATACTGGCTGCCTTGTCTTACCAATTCGATGGTAATTGGAACTAGTATGATTATTCTACAGCAACCAGAGGCCTATTTCAGATGTAAGAAATACAAATATCAAAACTAAAATAATTTTTGGTATTTGATCCTTCTAACACTTCCATAAAAATCCCAGGACATAAAAATGATAAAAATACCTATTTCTTTTCAAATGTTATTGCTCTGTTTCACTCAAAATATGCATGTAATATGTCTCTTTACAAGTTACTGTATTAAATTATGGTGTCAAAAATGAGTTTAAAAAATTCAAGATGGCGGAAATCCAAGCTGACAGTGAAATTTCCTGTATTTTTGTTGATTAAGACAAGAAATTGTAATGTCATTTCTGTGGTTTGTGCACACAGTGAGTTCTGTTTTGTATCCAGAACTGCAATAATTGCTCTCTTGAGTGGGTTAAATATGAGATGCATCATTGAGAATTGGTTCCTGAGAGACCAACAAAATTAGTAAATCCTCAGTTGAGTTGAATATTTGATTATTCATGATTGGTTGAATCTATACCAGAGAAAATGAACATACATGGCAGTACATTTTAGAGGTGCTCTTAGTGCAATAGTTATCATTGTAGGAAATGGATACAGCAACATGAGTTCAAATCCTTGATGAGGCTTTTTACATTTCACATAGTGCAAATACCCTTGGGAAAGGTATGCATCTATTCTCTCTCCAGCTATGAGTAATGACAGATTGGGCTTTTTAGCCTTGGTTAAGGCAACTTATCTGAGAGAAGGAAAACTCTAAATTTAAACCTGTTAAAATCCACTTAAAAATAGACCTTGTCTCACATCCTGCTTGTGCATATACATACATGAGAGTATAACAGAAAATATTATATATAGTACTTTGGTTGGTTGGTTGGATTTATGGCATGTCAACCCTTGTTGGGTTATTTTATGCAGAAGATGTTTTGTTCATTCATTTTAGATGTGTATTCAATTTTTTTTAACAAACTCAATTTCTTTTTAAACACTGATGTAATGAATATGCATATACCTAGGTACCCCCCTCACAGTAATTGGATTGGTTAGTGTCTGCCATAAATACTGAACAACGTAGAGGTACAATTCCCTACTCTGACGTCTACTATTACGATGCACCAGCTTCATACTTACCTGCAAGTGTACCTCACTACTACTTCTACTAATATATCCCTTACACGGATATATCAAACACATTTTTCTTCAATTTTACCCATAGATATGACCTTAACAGGTACTACCAATCTGGGTCAGAGTGGACCTGGGAGTAATGGTGATGAAGGCGTACTCCACACTCCCCAGAGCGCCAAAATTGGAACTTCACCATTAGATGCAGTTTAACGTCATACCCAGGACACATAGTACTTTGGTAAAAGTCTTCTAAAACATTTTATCACCATTTTGGATTTCTGCCATACTGAACTTTTAAAAATCACTTCTGACACCAAAATTGAAGTCAGCATGATCGAAAACCTATAGAAATTACATAGATGTTCGGACAAAAACAGGACTACTGTATAAAGAAGGTTAGCCATTTTTTATCATTTTCTTATCTCGTGACCTTCATGGGTCATGTACAGAGAGGTTAAAAGGGTCAAATACCAAACATTCTTTTTGTTTTGAGATTTGTACTTGTCAGATCATATTTTGAAGGAAGTCTGACAAAAACAAGAATAACAAGCACCTCTACAAATAACAGTTTTTCAGAGAACTTCTACATGTGACAGAAATGTTAACCCCCACCATTTATAGTGACGTCCATTTCTTTCCATTTTTCACTGGTCACTCCTCTAAAACTAGATAGGCCTTTAAATCACCCGCATATCTACAATAATAGTTTTATTATCATTATTATTATTTACTCCTTTTGAGTTTTCACATCAGCATTAAGCTGATGGTCTTTCACTGGAGTCTGAGTGACAGCAAGTCTCCTCAGGTCTCCAGGACTCTTCTGAGTATTCTGGCAGATTGCAGCAGTGCAGTGTTCTGAATGGTTTCAATCCTTCCTCTGATTTCCAAACTCTTTTCTAATCCTTTTGGGACTGTTCCAAGTGCACCAACTACAATTGGTATCACTTTCACATTCCATAACTTTTTCAGTTCTCTGGCAAGGTCCAGATATTTGTCCATTTTTTCATTTTCCTTTAGCTTCACCCTGTGAACTGCTGGCACTGCAAAATCCACCAGTTGACAAGTTCTTTCTTTTTTGTTTATCAACACTAGGTCTGGTCTTCTTGCTGGGACAAGGTGATCCATTTTTATTTCAAAGTCCCAGAGAATTTTATGTGTTTCATTCTCAAGAACAGATTCTGGTTTATGCATATACCATTTTGTTGTATGGTCAAAATTTAATTTTTTGCATAATTCCCAGTGGATCACCTTCCCAAACCAGTCGTGTCTAGTTTTGTATTCTCGTTGTGCTAGTTTGCTACATTCGCAGAGTATATGGTTTACAGTCTTATTTCTATTACCGCAAAGTCTACATTTACTATTTTGTTGGGTCTTATCAATTTTCGCTTTGATATAGTTATTATTATTATTGTATTATTCTTTGTATTTTGACTTTTATTTGCTTTTTAAAATTGCATCCCCAAAAATCTAAAAGGACGCAGTAAAATCATATCCATGCATCCCAGTATTTTTCTTTTTTCTTCCCTCACCATTTCAAGCTAACTGTAAATATATTTCAATCGTTTCTTAGAAATAAATTACACAGGATAGGTTACAAGGTAGGAGTTAGATGGCTTTAGTTATTTCGCTAGATCATAAATAAAAGACCTTACAATTTATTAAGAAACTTTAATTGGGACCCATACATTTTTCTGTGGACTCATTCAAAGCAAATATGTACATCCCAGGATGCACTAAAATAAACAGCTATCAGCATCACTGCCCTAGTATCAATGTGCAATGTAATTATATATATTTACCAACCCCTCCGCACGAATAGGATGCGACACAAGGTCATTTTCTTAAGCAGAGTTTAACAGGTTTGAATTCAGAGTTTTCCTTCTCGTAGACTGATTACCTAGCCATGGTTAAAGAGCCCAGTCTCCCTGCTATTTACCCATAGCTGGCGGGAGAATTGGATTCATACCTTTCCCAAGGGCATTAGCACCATATGAAATGCAAATAGCTTCGTCCAGGAATTGAACTCAGATCAACAAGTTTATAAGAAAGGTTCAAAGTTATATATATTGGATACATAACTCCGACGAAGGTTAACAGACAAAACATTTAATATAGTACAGCACATGGATATGACGAGATACAAAGTACATAGGTAAAACAAAGTTACATGTAGAACGATAAATACACATTCATGAATGGTACAAGATATACAAAAAGTACAGACATGAGACTAAGAATAGTCCATGCTGTATAATTAACTTACAGTAATGTAAGGGGGGGGGTGTGAAGCCCCAACGAGAAGGGGTAGACCAAAATCTACTCCCTGTGTCTCGTGGTTACTGGAACAGGAAAAGAGACAGAAGGGTTTTGAACCCGGCGCTTAAATACTCTAGCCCCCTAGCGGGCACCAGCAAACTAAACGGGCAGACAACTCAACGGGGAGATAATCCCTACAAGTTCATTTCCTACAACTATAACCATTACACCAGGTGCCTCCTTATGCAATGTAATTATAGATGCATTTATAAAGAGTTTTATCTAAATTGTCAATAAAAGACCAAAATCTGCCTGAAACATCATGTCAAAAGCAACTGTAACTCTATTTACTGGAAAGAAGACAAAATATTCTGCTTCATCATCTTTCTATTTGTAATAAAGGAGAGTCAGATCAAATAAGTTGTCCTTTTGTTGATGACAAATATGATTGAAACATCAAAAATATTATTAGCTAGAATATTTTCTTTGTACTTTTTTTGTTGCAATCAAAATATTAGGCTCTATCAAAAGTAGTTTCATTTTTACAGACTTTTACTATCAACCTTATTTTATGCACACATAAAAAACTACCTACTACTACTCCATTACAATATTATTATTATTATTATTATTAGCAAAATAAATGCCCTCCAGGCAGTCTAAAAAATATTTTTTAAAAGAAATTACCTGGGAGTTAAAAATTCAATGTCAGAGTGTTTGTATCATAAGTAAGTAAAATCATCAAATTTATTAAAGGAGTAAAAAAAATAAAAATAAAAATAAAACAATTTAAATGGTAACTTAGTTCTGTCCCCCCAAATAATATGTTGCATGCATCTATTAATTATTCATTAAATAATTATTTTGAATATTTTACACATAAATTTTACACAAAAACACAGGTATCTATTTATTTATTTATTCATTTGTAAACTTTTTAGTTAACTTCTTGTTACTGAAAAAAGGACGTGAGTAAAAAAAATAATTATCAAAATTGATTACAAATTTTGCAAATAATTTTTTCCATTAAAAAAAATAATACAATTTCTTATTTCATGGTTTGTATAGTTTATCTATTTAAATTGTCATTTTTACAATTGAAAGGATTCAAATGTTGAAATATAAGGAACAGCTTTTATTTATTTTATTAATATTCATTGTTCTTTATTCAATGTATTGATGATTTTGGGTATTGCAATATAAGCAGTGACGTAGTTTTGGTTACAGACAAATTGAGACTGAATCTCCGTAATTAATAGATTATATAATAGGGTGTATAAAAATGACTTGGTTTTTACAGAGCTTTATTCTTAGGCTTATTTCATGTACAAATTTGTAAACCTATCTGATTACATTATATCATTGGGCCAGTTTAGCTCAATCGGGTAGAGCATCGGCCTCAGAACTACAAGGTTCCCCATTTGATACTGGCCCTCACCAACTACACGCATGAGTAGCACAGCATTGAGCTATGCAGAAAATTGGAGAGCTGATGGTAGCTGTGGTGCTCCATCTCAGACAAAAAAAAAATCTCCCTGGTCTAGTGTTGTCTGGCTGATATTGACAATAGGCCATACCACCTACATTACTTATATCATATGTTGTACAGATAACAATGAAGATGAGGACAATAGTCCAAATAACGCAGATAATACTACTTTACTTTTATCATATATATTAGGGTGTATCAAAATTATTGTCATTTTTAAACCTTTACTATTAAGCTTATTACATTTAGGCAATTTATTGTCCATATTATCAATGAATATTATCATTGATTATATTAAAGTGTTAGCAAGTAACTAATAGGCACCCCAAATTATCAACTTAATGAAAGGTTCTTATTTTAAGTCATCACCAGTAAGTTTCACCTTCAAATATTTGAAAATAAATGAACAGACGATTTTTGCGATTATATTGTATCTGACAAAAACAAATTTTACAAATTGTGTGATACTATTTCTGGAAAACATCCTTTTTTTAAATAAGCATAAAAAAATGTTGTAAATAAAAACTGTATTAAAAAAACCCATTTAAATAAACATAATTGTATTTCTCTTCTGATTAAGTAAAAATTATTTTAGTATAAAAACATTTTTTTCAAATCATCGTAAAGTGTTGAAAAATATTCATAAATTTCTGATTAAAAAAGTATTTATTTAAAAAAAGATTTTGCTATTGAATTTTAATTTAGTTATGTGTACCAACCATCTATTTACCTAAACTTCTGATTAAAATCATTTGTTTACAAAAATTTGGAAGCGAAAGTTACTGGTGATGAGTTAAAATATGAACCTTTCATTTGAGTTGATGATTTGGGGTTCTTATTGGTTACTTGGTCCTTAAAGTGTATCAAATATAGAGATTTTTTTTTTACAGACTTTCTCTTATTATACATACATAAGAACTACTTATAACTCCAATACATAATTTTACTCCTTGCCAGTTTTTTTCCCACCAGTTTGAGCTGGTGGTCTTTCACTGGAGTCTGAGTGACAGCAAGTCTTCTCAGGTCTCCATTACTCTTCTGAGTATTCTAGCTGATTTTACCAATCCGTGGTCTGAATGGTCTTGATTCTTCCTTTGATTTCAATTTCTTCATTTTTTTCAAGTCTTTGGGAACCATTCCATATACACCAACTACAATTGGTATCACTGATACCCTTATGTTCTACAGTTTCTTTTAGTTCTCTAGCAAGGTCCTAGTATTTGTTTATCTTTTTGCTTTCTTTCATCTTCACTGAATGGCAAATTCCTGCTACACATATTGTTGATTTCGACTAATGGTGTTGTCCATAACTCAGTATCAGCTCAATGATTTTCGACACTGGATATTTTTCTCAAAATATGTGCACTTCCAAAGATTGCTGTATTTTGTGGGAAACCAAAGTCATATGAAATACCAAGTTGTCCGAGAAACATCTTGAATCTCAAGTATATGATGCCCAGTGCTCCAATGACAATGGGAACAACCTCCGTGCTAAGCCCTTTATTCATGATCTCTTTCATTGTCACCAAGTGATCATCGAGATAGCAGCAACAATGAAGAAGACTCTTGTGAATCCTTCTTAGCAATAAGGAGGAATAACACGGTTATTTCCCATAACTCCAACATAAAAAAGGGGAACCCTCTGATTGACTGATAAATTATTTATTTATTTATTGATCTACTACTTAAAAAGAAGATGTGGTTAGGGTTAGTTTAATGGGAAAATAAATAAATAATTTATCAGTCAATCAGAGTGGTTCCCCTTTTTTATGTTGGAGTTATAGGAAATAACCAATAACACAGTCTACTATAAAGTCTGAGATGTTCAGATTCTCATTTTTTAGTACTAGTTCTGCAAGCCCTAGCACCTATATGATTGCCCCAACCCTATTGCCCTTATGGCAACCCCAACCCTTTTTATCATATAGGTGCTAGAAGGTGGCTGAGGGTCTATATGTCCTGGAAATGATGTTAAACTCTATCTGATGGTGAGGTTCCAGTTTTGGAGGTTTGGAGAATGTGGAGCACCCCTTTATCACCATTGCTCCCTGGTCACTCTGACCTGGAGTGGTAGTACCTGTTAGGGTCCATCTATGGGTTAAATAGAAAAATGTATCTATAAAAAAATTGAGTATCCATTAGGAATGATTTATTTCAAAACTTTATCGGCATTAAATAACCCACTGAGATTTATATGCCGTAAAACAAATCAAACCAAGTACTAGAGATACCATATGCATTATAGAGGTTCCAGTGGAGATGTTTACACACCTAGTTATGGTAATTTATATTCCTTTATCACCTCCAACTATTTCACATAGCACCAATATTCTTTAGAAAACTATGCAAGCAAATATTCTCCCTCCAGCTATAGGTAAATATATTGTATACTCTCTTTCCTTACTTTCTTACTTCTATTCTTCTAGCGTCTCTTCTAGCGTCTGGACTTCATCTTGGGGACTTCGTGTCTGGTCTTCCATTGGGGATTTCTCTTTATCAGAAGCCCTGTGTCATTGGTAGTTTTTAGATAATAACACAAGACTTCGATTTAACTTAGATCATATTTTATTCTGAAATCCCCACCAGACTACCTGCGCAGATCGAGTTGGCTGCGTGCATAACACGACTTACCACCATCGTGGATTTGGCCGATTGACTAAAACTCTTTCTAATCCAAACCGAAAGAGGGTCTTCTCCACTGATTCTCACAGTATCCACCGTAAGGAGGATCAGAACTGAGGTCAAGCCTTGTCATTTAATCCTTCAAGGCCACCAGCTGAACTTATAACAGCCATTTTGGTTTCTACACTACTGTACACAAATATTAGGAATCTAATAATTATGTAACAAATAATTGGGAGGACCGGGTTTGATTAAACTTGGTTAGGCAACTAATAAAAGAGAAGGAAAACTCTGAATTGAAACCAGTTGAACTCCACTTAAGAAATTGCGTATATGTCACATAAAAAAATCGAGGGGCATGGTGTAAGGGTTATCGTCATAAGAAATAGACTTAGAGATACAAGTTCAAATTCTGGACAAGGCTGTATGCATTTCACATAGAACTAATACCCTTGGGAAAGGTAGGAATCTAACTATTCTCCCTCCAGCTATGGGTAAATAGTTGGGTGAGTTGGGCTCTTTAACTTTGGTTAGGCAACTAGAGAAGAAAAACCCTGAGTTCAAACCTGTTTAACTCTGCTTAATGAACTGACTATGAGTCACATCCTACTCATATGGAGGGGTTGATATATATATATATATATATATATATATATATATATATTGTGTATTTTGGCAGCAAGTTAACACACTTAACTTACACCCCTTCTTAAAAAAAAAAAATAGTAGACTCTCCAAATTTAATAAAAACATAAAAAAACGAACTAAAAACCAGTACCCCATGATGATGACTGGCAAAACAGTTGAAAGTGCTCGGGATATAAGTATGGAAATATTATATAACAATTGGATCCAGACTCAAGAAAGATCGCAAGAAGACTGGAAAAAATACTCCATATTGTTCAATAGCACATGCCTAGGAAATATATATATGAGTGTGCGTGTGTATTTGGGCAGCATTCTTTCATTTATACATGTGGAATTAAACAAAAGGCAGATCTCCTGTTTAACAATTTACTTGGTGATCTTTTCAAGCTTTCTGGCAAACTTTTTTTATATTTGGATGGAATTCATGGATTAGTCCACCGAAGTTCATATTCCAAGTACTTTCGGCACTTTGAAGTGCCATCATTAGGGGTATATATATATATATATATATATATATATATATATATAGTCTTCTACAAGTATCACTTTGGCATTAAATCACTAATAAAGGTTGCTATGCCATTAAACAAAGAAACTGAACTTAACCATTTTTTTACAATTATTTCACATGACTGACAGTATGTACAACACTTTCCAGTTTTCTATCACCTAGATGGCATCTCCTTTGTCTTCATTTAAAAAGTTGGTTACTAAAGCCTGATTATGAGCTACTACAATGAGACCACAAGTCTTTCTTTTCAATTCTCTTCTGGCTAACCATAGCCAAGAATAATCTACTTTGATGTCAGCAATATCTCCAGGAAACTTTATTGACCTCCATTTCTTGCCACTAAGTAGCCCAGAACTCCCCCAAATATTGTCTTATAGTGCATCATATCCGCTATATTTTCTTTCTAAATCCCTAGCAAATGTATCACATATTGCAGTAGTTCTTCCTTTCTATTGGCAAAGTAAAAGTTAAGGTTTCCTTGTTCCCTTCCTATACAGTCATGTACGCCAACCAGACCTTTATCACCTTGCTTTTCTTTGTAGGTATAACCTGATAACATTTGCCTTAGGGGATAACACTTTGAACTCGTATAAAAGCTTCCAGGTTTTCCGATCCATTTCATGTATCTTCTATTGTGTCCAATCAATGATGGCAGCACTGGAACACACTACTGACACTGGCCAAATGTTGATGGCACTGATAAGGTTCTGTGAGTTCAGTCTTGAATTAAACACCTTTTTTAATCTATGGAAATACACCTCACAAATCATCTTTATCTTCTTCTTCACAAGAATATTGTCAATTTTAACGATGCCCAAGTACTTATATCCATTCTCATCTGAAGGTGTATGGTGTAATAGTTATCATCGTAGAAATGTACTCGGCAACCAGAGTTCAATTCCTGTATGAGGCTATTTGCATTTCACATAGCATTAATAAAAATTTTGAAATGAGCGGTTGTAAAATTATAATGCAGGAAATGAGAATCATGTACATGCATTTAATTATCTGATAGGGAAAGAATATGATTCAGGTGAGAATGGATATATAATGAATTACACAGGACAGGAGTTAGACGGCTTTAGTTGGGACCCATTAATTTTCCCGAGGACTCATTCAAAGCAAATATTTGCATCCCAGGATGCACTAAATCAAAAAGCTAACAGCATCACTGTGTATATATATATATATATATATATATATATAGTGATGCTGATAGCTTTTTGATGTATATATATATATATATATATATACACACACACAGTGATGCTGATAGCTTTTTGATTTAGTGCATCCTGGGATGCACATATTTGTTTTGAATGAGTCCTCGGGAAAATTTATGGGTCCCAACTAAAGCCGTCTAAGTCCTATCCTGTGTAATTCATTCCGAAGAAACTATTGAAATGTATTTACAGTTAGCTTGAAATGGGACACATGGATACAATTTTACTGTGTCAGGGATGCAGGATGTGTACCTATCACATATATATATATATATACACACACACACACTAACCCCTCTACCCGAGTAGTATGTAACACAAGGTCAATTTCTTATGCGGAGTTTAACAGATTTCAATTCAGATTTTTCCTTCTCCAAGACTGATTACCTAACCAAGATTAAAGATCCCAATCTACCCTACTATTTATCTATAGATGGAGACAGAATAGTTGGAAGAATACCTTTCCCAAGGGTATTGTCACTATGTGAAATGCAAACAGCCTCATCCAGGTTTTGAACTCTGGTTACTGAGTCTATTTCTTGTATAAATAACCATTACTCCACACACTTCTATTATTATTCATGTAAACAACTCAAGACTGACTACATTGTATTCTTATTATATATATATATATATATATATATATATATATATATATATATATATATATATATAGGTGTATTAACACAATTGAAAATTTAGTTATGAAAGAAAAGACTTGCTTCCAGCTAGCTATACTTTATGTTATGAGTTGTAAAGTGGCTTCTGATACGTCAAACACCTTCAAAGTCTCAACGATCCAAGAATGTGGCATCATATATGCCTTTATAAAATCAATCCAGCTTATTGTTATGTAGTACACGTCTTATCAATTATTAGGTAGTCTTCAGTGTGTCTGGGGATTTTATTCCCAGCAGCTTTTTTGTTTGAGTGGTAGCAAGTTATTATTCTCTAAATATGCATAGGTTTTGTTTGCAAGAATGCCAGTCAATAATTTCCAGAGGTAATTGAGAATGTCTCCACAGCTCTCCAAGACTCTTCTAAGTATTCCAACTGATTTCAGCAGTCCTGTAGTCTGGATAATTTCAAATATTCTTTGAAAATATCAATTCCCCCAATCACTTCTCCAGGTTACTGAAGATTGTTGCAAAGCTCTTACTATGATTGGTATCACTGTCACCTTCATGTTCCATAACTTTTTCAGTTCTCTGGCAAGGTCTAAGTATTTTATCCAGCTTTTCACTTTTTTTTACTTTTACTCCATGATCTGCTGGAATGGTAAAGTCTACTCATTGATAAGTTCTTTTTTTATGTTCTGTCTTTCACAAACTCCTTTATTACTATTCAAATAAACTATAATAGGTTAAATTGAACTTAATGGACCTAAATTCCACCATTGAATGTCACCCCGCCGAAAGAAAAAATTTAAAAAATCAGGGAATTAACCGAATTTAATGAAATTTTCAGTGTTGATATATTAATGAATAAAAGATATAATGCACCAGTTATTTTATTTAAAAAGTTTTACATTTTTTCAGTCAGTTAATTTGAACCATGTATCTTTGAGGATAACACAGATTTAACCCTATAAACTCATTCTATCCCATAATAGTCTGGGTTTTTTTGTTAAGTAAAACTAGATTCAGAATTGGGTGATCTGTTTTTATCTCAAAATTTTAAAGGATTCAGTATATTGATATTATGCTGCTACTATTGCAGCTATAATTAGTCCCTTTTTTGCATATTCTTTTAATTAGTGCATTTAGTTGATGTGTAAGGATTTGTACATGGATTTTCTATGATATTATTTTCATTTCTTATTTTAGTTTAAACAAACATCTTTTTGGAAACAAACATCTTTCTCAACACTCCATTTTGTATTGTCCTTCTTGAATGAATTTTATGCTCCTTTCTATTATTTCAATTGATTATTCTTTTGTTGGAGTCATAATTCCTTTTAATTAGATATGTCCAACTGCGTTTTAAAGTTTGCAAGAAATGTCTTTTAATTGTAGACTAATTTATATATCTAAGTTTCTTCTGGTATTTGTTTTAGGAATGCCAATTACAAGATCATTCCACAATTTTTTCTTCAGCATTGGATTATTCCATAAGATTTTCCTTTCCATTGCTTGGAAAAAGTTTTACCATTTAATCTATTGAACTCTTCCCTTTTTTATGTCTTTTTCCAAGAACTGTGGCCTTGCTGCAATTTTTAATAATTGCTTCACCTAATATTTTATCTCAAGTTTGCAGCTCCATCATAGAATATTTACTGAACTTTTCTATTTTTGCATAAATTTTGCTGGATATTTAACTCTTGATGTCCTATACCACCTCATTCTACACGGCCAGTAGTCACATTTATTTTCCTAATCTACTTCAAATGATAGCCTTTGTTTAAATGTAATATTAAACATTTAGAAGTCTTTGATTTAAGGAAAATAACAGGTAACTTTAAATGGAAAGGCCATTTTTTGATAAATCCTTAGAGGAAAAGGGTTCTGAACTTGGAAAATTCTCAACAAGATGCTAAGAGTTAATTTTTATAATATTATTCTTGAGTCTTTTCAGGAATGAGTTGTTAATTTTGATAAACTTTACCTTATTTAAAAAAAATTAATATACCTTGTATATTTTTTGTAAGCAAAGAAAAGTGTGTTGAAGGATGATTTCAACAAAATGGGTGAGACAATAAAAAAAAATTTAAAAAAAAAAGAGATAGAAATGAGAACAATGATCAATCAAAGTTACTAACAGATCAGAAAAAGAAGAGCAATTCAAATAGTCAAAGGTTGCTGTGACATATGCAAAAACACAGACTTTGAAAATATAAGTATTCTTCTTGTATATATTCAATCTGTAGCCGACAGTGGATTTGCTTATAAAATTTATAAAATTCTCAGAAAGCAATAAGATTAAATTCATTGAGTCTAACAATAATACAACATCAGACCCACCATCAAAAATTGAGGGAAAAAAAACAAAAAAAAAACATTTCCAAACATAGAAAAATCAATAAAACTTCAGTAAAATTTCTTGGCTTTAGGATTTTAATTTTACTTGGACTGATTTCTGAAAATACACATTTAAAATGGACATTTTTTAATGTTAAACAGAAAGGGCAAATACCAGTGTAACAAAAATATGCCCACTACAGGGGAATTGCCTTGAAGGAAGGGTACTTCAGAAAATGTTAAAACAGTTGTTGACTTTGACTTGGATGCTTAGTAAAATAACTATGATGCTTGATAACTATCTGTGTGGCTTTCAAATCACACGTGTCAGTGCACCAACTACCATGATATTACCAACCATTGTGTGTACCTTCCATAGCTTGAACTACTTCAGTCACATGATATATGCCCCTAAAGGTTGTTCAATCCAAAATAATTTGAAATTGAGTTTTAAAAAACTGGAAGTAACAATTTTATCTTTGTGCAAGAAAATACGATGGTGAGTCAAAAAGTAATTCCATTTTGTTTAGGACATGTATCACACATCAAAATGAAGCTTTTCCTCTATTGATCACATCCCTACTTCTTCACAGTCACCATTTCTCTCAATAGCAATGTTCCACCTTTAAATGAGAGCATGTATCCCTGCCTTGTAAAATTGTGTTGATTGTTCTTTGAGCCACTTTTTCACGACAGATTTCACTTCCATGTCTCTGGAATAATGTTTGCCTCTCAAACCCTCTTACATGGTGTGGAAGAGATGATAGTCTGAAGCACTAAATCTGGTGAGTATGGAGGATGCGGTAAAGTTGTCCAACCGAATGTGGCAATTTTCTCCCTTGTTCTGATGCTTGTGTGTGGTCAAGCATTGTCATGCTGAAGCAGGACATTGTCAACTGTCAAGTTGTGTCTTACTCATCGTATTCTTGCTCTGAGCCTCGTTAGGGTCTCAATGTAGGCCTTAGTTTTATTAAAAAACTTCACATGAAATAGAGAAAATGGCATTACCTTTTGATACCCTTGTAGAAGTATTGGTTCCACCATTATTATCTATCTTTAAAAAGGTGGAAGAACTCTCTCTCTCTCTCTCTCTCTCTCTCTCTCTCTCTCTCTCTCTGTGTGTGTATGGAGCTGACATCTGACTGGAATCTTGTGTCAAAATTATTAATTACCTTCTTGACACGCACAAAATATTTTAATATTGCAAAAAAGAAGGCTATTCAAAATGGTGTCAAATCAAAAAGTAGTGTTCCAAGCTTTGACAGAAATTGAAACCTAACAGACTAACTTATTTGTTGTCTTAATTCTTCAGTTGTTGTGAGATTATTTTTGTGGAAGGAAAGTCAGAAAAGAAACACAATGAATCTCTTTTACACAAGTTTGAAGGTGCATGATCTAATGGTTAGAGTCGTAGGAAATGGACTCGTTGACCCGAGTTCAATTCCTGGATGAACTGTTTGCATTTCACATGGCGCTAATACCCTTGGGAAAGGTATGAATCCAATTCTCCCTCCAGCTATGGGCAAATAGCAGGGCAGACTGTGCTCTTTGACTATGGCTAGGTAATCAGTCTAGGAGAAGGAAAACTCTGAATTCAAATGTTAAACTCTGCTTAAGAAATTGACTGTGTCACATCCTGCTCATGTGGAGGAGTTGGTAAATATATATACACAAGTTTGAAAAAATGTATATATATATATATATATATATATATATATATATATATGTGTGTGTGTGTGTGTGTGTGTATATAATTCTGGCTGATGATTTTGCATAACACATGAAACTTGAAGTTTTCATAATTTTATATTTTCCTGCTTTGCTGTAGTGATGTTGAGCACATTTTTTGGAAACTTTTCTCATTTACATTTATCTTTTTATGTCATATATATATATATATATATATATATATATATATATATATATGGGAGGAATAAGTGGAAAATGTTCCAGAATGAAAATGTTCACCGTTGCAGCAAGAACTCAATCCAACATCCTGAAGATGGTCTAACAGACCGAAACATTATAATGTCGACATTACCACCTACAATAAACATTCATTTTGTACAAATCCCATGTCTGTCTACCTTTCTCCATATATATATATATATATATATATTAATATTAGTAATATGTGGTATATTTGTAAGTAAATGGTGCTCAATATCATGCATATATAAGTTAGGGTAGTGTAGACATGAAGTCAATGGCACTTGGTTACTGACAGTTTCTCACTTATGTGATTCTCAAACCATGTTTGAGAATTGCAGAGGTGAGAAATTGTCAGAAACCAACCACCATTGACTTCATGCTCACACTTCCCTAACTTATATATATATATATATAAAAGGACTCTCCCATCGATTTTAGACGTATGAGGGTTCATACACACAATGAACTCCCACACAGGGATTTGTTTATAGTGGTGAAGGCTTGTGTAGGACCATCCACACTTTTTAGCACAGTCGATAGGAAAGAATTGATGCATCAAGGGTTGCTACAAACCCGATCAACGACCGACCTCAGGAATTTTGAATTCAGAGTTATCCCTCTCCTAGACTGGTTACCTACCCAAGGCTGAAGGGCCCAGTCTGCCCTACTATTTAACCCATAGCTGGAGGGAGAATATATGGATTCATACCTTTCCCAAGGGTATTAGCACTATGTGAAATGCCAACATCTTCGTCTAGAAATTGAACTCGAATTGACGAGTCAATTTTCCACAACTCTAACCACTAGCCCACGTGCCTCCATATATATATATATATATATATATATATATAAAAGAATGACCTTCCATAATCTGTCTCTAATCATCAAAATCATGTTTATGTCTACAACTTGTTACCAACCAGTTCTAACACCAAGCAACTTTGAATACAGTCAATACATTATACTAGAACTGTATGGAAAGGTAAAAAAAAGGTATTTTTTAATTTCAGATAGTTTTCCTCTGAAATATAACTTCAGAATATTTACAAATATATTTTGAGTATGTAAAATCTCTATATTTTTCTTACATGAAAGAATTGTTTATGTAAAGATAACTTCAGAAAATGTCTTTACATAAATATGAGATTATTTAAAAGGAATATATTCAACTGTAATTATATTCATTCAGGTTTTTGTGACATAATATCATTGTTGTTGGAAATGAACTTTGTGTTCCATGTTCAAATCTGAGATGAGGCCATTTGCATTTCACACAGAACTTGAGAAATATATGAATCCAATTATTCTCCTTCCAGCTATGGATAAATAGTATGGCAGAGTGGGCTCTTTAACTTTGGTATAGCAACCAATCTAGGAAAAGGAAAACTACAAACTGAAAAACCAGACCAGTCTATCTTTACCAAAGACACATTACACAATCAAACCAAATTACAGAATAAGTCTTTAACTCTTTGATTCCATTACACATTGTACTGATAGTACTTTTATTTTTCTAATATTGTAGCACTGGATAACTGTTCAAGTGGCAGAGGGTAAATTTAGTCTCAGGACTCAAAGGGTTAAGCCTATGTTCATATTAGAGTGGTTGAAACCATAAAAAATTATTCTTTTTTCCTTAACTATGTTATAACAGAAATAGTCTCTTGTTAAATGTTTTTTTATAATCAGAAAAATAGATAATTCACAAAAAACTCTTTGAAACAGACACAACACCCCACAAAGTTACAGAACCTAAGTTAAAACAAAATTAAAAAGGAAAGCAAAACTCTTCGAAACAAAACCTAAGTTACTGAGAATTGTAAATAACCCAATTCCATTCATCAACAAAACAAATTAAAAACAAAACAAAACATTTCGGAACAGAACATAAGTTACTGACATCAACTGATGTTAACCCCCACAGTAGCTTAAACAAAATGAACAAAAACAAACATTCTACACATAGGCTCCAACCAAACTTCCGGGTGAAAAACAAAATTTATAAACAATTAAAAATATCCTCTATTTAATGTTTTTCAACCAATCATAAATCTTATTCCCAAAACCCTTCAAAGTGAATTCGAGCTGATTCCTAACTATAAAACAGTTGACTTAAAGTCGATAAGAGTTGACTATGGGCTGGCACACAGAACATTGCTCCACCAGGCCAAGATCAAGGGACCACCTCCAGTCCACACCACAACCCGCATCACTCAGAACCAAGTCATCAGTCAGAGCATACTTTCAAGTCCACACCTGCTCTCATTTCACTGACCAAAAAAAGAATTATCATCTGAACAATTCCAGTTTTTGTTTATTTTTAAATAAACGAAATTAATCCAATCCTTCTTATCCATTTTTCTTTTGATATTACAAAAAAAAAAAAAACTAACTACAAAGAAATACATAAAAATTTGAACCCTCAATTTTTTTTTTTTTGAAGAAGCCAGTGTTGGATATGAAGAAAGCCAATGTTACATAACAAAATAATCAGAGCAAGAGGATCCACTCTTGTTTTTACATACTGAGGGGTTCATGAATGCAAATTTTGATTTAAACAACTCCCCCAAAAATTTAGATTGTAGGAATTTTTTCATAAAAAAGAAAAGAAAAACTGTTAATAAAAAAAAAAAAATTAATAAAAAAAAAGAAAAAAGAAAAAAATCAACCAAATATTTTTTCCGATTGCAAAA
The DNA here is from genome assembly GCA_023376005.1 of Doryteuthis pealeii. Taxonomy (NCBI): domain Eukaryota; kingdom Metazoa; phylum Mollusca; class Cephalopoda; order Myopsida; family Loliginidae; genus Doryteuthis; species Doryteuthis pealeii. Next base: position 9,530,095 of record CM042167.1, read on the forward strand.
GAATAGCCAAAATGATTTGGGGCGGTCTAGGATTTTTAAATTCTCTTTTTTTTTTTATTATAAATATTTTTACTTTTTTCAAATATTTATAAGTCATTTTGAAGCTACATTTTTTTAAAAGTAGGAGTTTTACCATTCCCAGAATGTTAAAAATGCTGGTGCAGTCAGGGGTGTGGATGTGCTGAAGAAAAGACCTGTTGCAAATGGTTCAATGGCCAGATCAAGAAATCATTGGTAAAATTAGAAGAAGAAAAAAACATTACAGAATATAATTAGAAGATTTTAACAGGTGAGTCTTCTAAATTATGTTTAATTAAACTAAATCATATTTAACTAATTGCTGTGGTGTTCCATAATGGTTAGCAAACTAGACTTGCAGGTTCATTACTACTGAATAGGGAGTTCGATCCTTGCTGGATGCTTCAGACTTGTAAACTTGTGTACGGTAAATAAATCTTTTTGTTTGAACTAATTGCTTTCTCTTTATCCCTTTGGCCTATTCTGTGAACTTGAAATATTTTTTTATCATTTAACAGAATAGGTGTATTACAGACAAAAAAATACAGAAATATATGTGAAAACAGAATAACGCTGAGTTGGCGAGGACCGGTATCGAACTAGGAACCTTGTGGTTTCTAACCAAACGCTCTACCGACTGAGCTAATAAAAATTGTTAATTATTAATATATAAAATATATATTATCATTCATTATTCATACAATAATAATAGTGTGTCTTAGAAATCACAAATAGAATCATCCCTTACTACCAAGTTTTGGATACCTCACATCACTCTCTCTCTCTCTCTCTCTCTCTATATATATATATATATATATATATAACTTGAAATAGAGTAGCTTCAGTTTCAGTCTGTCTGTAACCGAAACTACATCCAAAGGGCAATATATATGTTTGTGTGAGCGTATGTGTATTTATGCATGAAGTTTAATATATAAAGGGTGAATACATAAGCGTATATTATGTTTGAAAAAAGAGCATATTTCTATTTTCCATTCTTTTTCCTCCAGACACTTTACTTACTTTCCTTTTATTTCTATTAATTTTGGAAAGATAAATGAGACAATTTTAGTTTCAAGCAAACATGAGGCTTTATAAAAGTAAGCAGAAACAAATCATTAACAAAATGCCACAAGGTTGCCATTGGTTTTCATTTAAATATTTCAAACTATAAAAACAATGAATAAACCATCTATTCATATACAAAACACAACATAACTATATATATATATATATATATATATATATATATATATATATATATATATATATGTGTGTGTGTGTGTGTGAGTGTGTGTATATCTATATATATGTATATATATATGGTGGACTCTCCTATCATGAACGATAGATGAGGGTCAACAGTGAGTGATTTGATTCCTCCCATGTTGTGCATGCTATCAAGAAGACATTTTGTGTTTCCTCGAGTGTGATAGCAGCCCAGCCTTGCTGCGAGCTATGAAGTCACACTGACAAATGAAATGTTCTAAGGCAAAAGTTAAATGTTTTTGTTTTAAAGTTAGGCGGAGCTGATCTCGATGCTTCAATATATATATATATATATATATATATATATATATATATATATATTGTTTTACTTGGAGTAGAGAAGATATTTAGTAGGACCAATATTAGCATTAGTATAATCAGCATATACTAACACAGAATAAATCATAAGCTCATTAAACTTATAGAAATGTTTATATATATACATAATATATATATATAACACTAAAAGTGGAGGAATCATATGTATTTAGGGAGGTTAATTATTTTATATGGAATAAAATATAAAATAAAGGGGATACGAAGCTTTTCGACTGTACTTTTCAAGTATATACACTGACAACAAATAAAGTCAGATTGTATAAGAATTCATAAGAACGAATGGGGGTGAGCCAGAGGGGGGACAATAAAAAAAGGGGGAAGAAGGGGGGTGTATGTATGAACCCTAGATTGAAACAGGGTTAGAAATGTGTCCCAGTAAATAAAGAGAGTGTTTTGGAGTTTGTTTGCACAGAATAGGTTGAAAAAAAGAAATATAAACAGCTTTGATGATGGTTAAGTGCTGTTTAGACCTGGCTCTGTGCAAGAGGGAGAAGCACTCATCTGTGTAATCGGTTCTACAAGCATTTATAGATAAATGTTCAGCTATCGCCGAGTCATATGCTTGGGAATGCCAGGATGTATTATTAGTAATAGCATTGGGAAGTGTTCGAGGAACATGTTGCTTTATTCTAATTTCAAGTCTCTGGGATGTACGCCCAACGTATACCGAACTACACCGGCATTTAAACTTATAAATTAAATTACTCTGCTGGAAGATTGGGAGTACGTCCTTATGAAATGACCGAAATGCAGGTTGGGTGGTGATTATTGGTTGTACTTTCACTGCATTGTAGCAATGCATGACTGAGGAGGAGATCTTATTAGCAATGGTCTGGCTTGTAGGGCCAATCCATGGGAGTCTAACGTAAACGGGACATTTTTTTGAACTTTTTTAAAAACTTTTTTTTAATAATTGACCTAACATTAAAGAATATGAATTTCCATTGCTTCACGTGACCAGGCTGTGGATAAAATATAGATATGATATATGTTTGAAATAAAATAAATAAATAAATCACAGTATTGACCTACCTTTTACTTTAACCCATTGCAAACCAAATCAGCAGAATCTATAATCATAATTCTTGATAGATATTAGTTTTATTCTAACCTTTTAAATCCATCACACATACATATACACACATACACATACACAATCATATGGGCAAGGCAAATAGGAAATTAATAAAAATAAGATTTTTTTAAATACATATATATGTATATATATATATATATATATATATAATATATAAAATATATTTAAAAAAAAATAAAAAATAAAAATAAGATAAAAAAATAAAGAATATATAATAAAAATAATAAATAAATAAGATAATATATTATATATATATATAATATTATATATGTATAAGGAAAAATAATAAATAAAATAAATCTAGCATAAATCTAAATAAGGATAATATAATATATATAATATATATTAATATATATATACTACTTATTATAAATACTATAATGAATAGTGAATGAAAAAATGAGAAAAGTATTGCATGGAAAGGTGCTCAATGCTAATAAAGCAGAGCAGTTTTATAATTAATGTTGATATTATGATTTCACACTCATAACTTCAAGTTTCTTGGTAGTCCAATCATCTGATGATTGGACTACAAGAAACTTGAAGTTATGAGTGTGAAATCATAATATCAACATTAATTATATATATATTATATAAAGAAAAATAATAAAATAAAATAAAATCTAGCATAATCTATAAATAAGATAATATATATTATATATATATATATATATATATATATATATATAAAGAAAATAATAAAATAAAATGAAAATCTAGCATAATCTATAATTACAATTTTTATAAAATTAATTTCATTCTAAGCTTATAAATCCAGCAACACATACACACATGTAAATGTATATGAACAAGGCACTTACACACACAAATAACACACACACACACCACACACGATGTAAGGACTTAAGACACGCGCACATATACATACTCACAACAGGTGATTTTGATAGACATAAAAATTACACACACCTCCCATAAATAATCAAATAGACCCCAGATGACAACAACAGAAAAAAGGTTTGGCCGAATTCTGCAATGTTGATTAATCACACCCACACATATATATATAAAAAAAATGAATTAAAAAAAAAAGGGTTCAGGTGGCCTTGTTTTAAACACACACACACACAAAAAAAATAAAAAAAATTATGGTCTGAGGGCGAGCAGATCTGGAATTATAAGAAAAAACTGAACAAGCTCTTCTCTCTCACACTACACACACACACACACAACACACACAACACACACACACGACACATAGAATATGGTAAACATGAACAGAATCAATAAACAGTGACTAGCAACAACTTCAGTTCTGGAGATCTTCTGCGCGATGAGATTTTATCTCGAAATTTTAAGAAAATAACCAGGTTATAAACACACCATAATTACCTTCTTTTTCTTTACACTTGAATTGTGATAGCCTTAAAAATCATGAACAAACAATATATATATAATATATTAATTATATAAGGCTTCCTATGAAGGACAGTTGGGTAATTCCATGTCAAATCATCCAGAAAAAAAGTAAATTGTTAACTCACCCCATTCATTATAAACTATGTTAACGTTAGACAATCCACAAAATTTGAGCTTCCAATTCCAAGAATTGGTGAGTTATTAGATTTTAGCTCTCCAAATTGGTGGAGTTTGTGCACAATGTCGACTTTTGTAATCAGACTTTTTGTATCTTTTTGTTTGTAAAATGAGTTCTGGAGCTTCCCTCCTACTCCTAAAAATTGGTTATAAATGCATTTTTGCCCAAGGAATCCAAAAATGCTATAAATAAAATCTTAAAGTCAACCAATTTTAAGTTATTGATGATTTCTGATTTTTTCATAGCAAGATCAATGTCCAATGTGCACTGCATCTATGACAAAAAATTTGGAAGCTCAAATTTGGGGATTGTCTAACTTTAACATAATCATACATGGACAAAATTTCAGAAAAATTAAAGGGGTTGGGTTGAATGGCTGGCATATATTTGACATGGAATTACCAGTTTGGAAACCCACTCTGACAGCCAGTCTGATTTATTAAATATCAATAAATGTGGGAGCAATATAAATTCATATTTGTCCACTTCATTTCTCATCTAGAATCAAGTGACAAACATTCAGTTCCTGCAATGTAATATATTGCTGATTTTTGAGGCACTCCTAGTGTATGGTGTATCATCATAGAAAATGGAATTGGTGACTTGAGTTCAAATCCTAGATAAGGCTATTGCTTTACTCATCACACTAATACCTAGGAAAAGCTATGAATTCAACTATTCATCCTCAAGCTATGGCTTAATAGGGCAGACTGGGCTCTTTAATATTGGTATGGCAACCAGTCTATAATCATTTGAAGAAAAGTCTAATAAAAGTCAAAGTGTTCACTGTGATAGCTTCTCCAGGCATTTCAAATTCTCACGTGTTAATGAACAAACTCAAACAGATTTAATACTTGTTGCCACTACTGCCAGGAACAGTCACTAAGTTGAGGAGGTGTTTGACTTGTTCCATTAACCAATAGTTAACAATCAAGACAGTTCTAAGTGACAGTCATTTCTAGGCTGCAGGTTCAATCCTGGTCAAGGGTGAGAATAACATAGAATAATAATTAATTAACAAAGTGAATTCGAAACAATTTCAAAAAATGACCTAGTGTACATCAGCTCATAGCAGAATGGTAAAATATATGTATAAATTGCTCATCTGTGTAAATCTTCATTTAAACTTTAGAATTTTAAATTCTAAGTAATGAAAGCTTCAGTCTCAATAGTTTTTTTTTTTTATCAACCTTCATACATGATGCAATTAAAAAGTTCCAAGATTGTCCTCCCTGTAGTGATTAAACTAAGCATGAGGCAGTCATGTGTAAACAGTAGGAAATGAGTAGTAATTATCACAAGTCAGCATGAGTACATGAATGTGTTAACAAAAAAAAAAACAGTGTAACATGGTCCGAATATTTGTAGCAAGACAACACAAAGATCAAACCAGACAAAGATCAAAACTTGACACAATATCAACCAGACATATCAAAACAAGACAAATATCAAAACCAGACAAAGATCAAAACCAGACAAAAGATCAAAACCAGACAAAGATCAAAACCAGACAAATATCAAAACCAGACAAAGATCAAAACCAGACAAAAGATCAAAACTAGACAAATATCAAACCAGACAAAGATCAAAACCAGACAAATATCAAAACCAGACAAAGATCAAAACCAGCAGACAAATATCAAAACCAGACAAATATCAAAACCAGACAAAGATCAAAACCAGACAAAGATCAAAACTAGACAATATCAAAACTAGACAAATATCAAAACCAGACAAAGATCAAAACCAGACAAATATCAAAACCAGACAAAGATCAAACCAGACAAAGATCAAAACCAGACAAATATCAAAACAAGACAAATATCAAAACCAGACAAAGATCAAAACCAGACAAGATCAAAACCAGACAAATATCAAAACCAGACAAAGATCAAAACCAGACAAAGATCAAAACAGACAAAGATCAAAACCAGACAAATATTTCATTATTTATTTGCTGTTTGATTTTCTTATATTATGACAATCTTTGCTCCAGATTTTACAATTTGAGTTTGGTTTCGTTGGTTTTCTTTTTTAATGGCATATCAACCTTTGTGGGTTATTTAATGCCAAATTATAGAAGACAGTAGTGACAATAGTTAACCCATAGCTGAGAAGATGAGGTTTATATCTTTCCTGAAGAATATCAAAATAGTCAAAAGGAACTAATTTCCCTCAAAGGCCACTACGCCCACGCAATGGGGGGGGAGGAAGGGGAGGTGAGAAATAATCAAGCTAAGTTCCAATTACCGTCGAATTGGTAAGACATGGCAACTAGCCGTTGTAACTTAATACAATTCCGTCCAGTCGCAATTCTACTGCAGAAAGACACGGGTATTTATTAAACCCCACGATATCATAGAAACCTAGCAGCCAATCAGAACTCAGGGAATGGAATTACCCAAATGCATGAATGGACTATTTTGATTTCTATCAAAACAAATTGTCTTGGACACTGCTTCAGCTGTGCTTAGCTAGTCGCTGTTATTCAAACCAACAGTAGACTAACTGACTTCAATATTTCCCAAGGGTATTAGTACAAAAGTGAACAGTATAGTGCAACTGAAGTTTGAACTCACTTACTATGATGTTGCAGTCCAGCACATTAGCCACTACACCATCAAATGTCAATTTGAAACTACATATTAGAATAATTTTAATCTTATGATCTCCCTGTCAGTGGAGCTTAGAATACAGTGACTGTAACCCCCCCCCCTGCAGGGGTATCCTGTGCCTAATACTAAACTACATTGATGGGGAGGTTCCAGTTCTTGAGATCTGGAGAGTGTGAAGTATTCTTTCATTACCATTGCCCCTCGATCCACTCTGACCTGGAGTGGTAGTACCTGTTAGCTTGTGATCTATTAGTCAAATAGATCTGTTGTTTAAAAAAAATTACTTATATTTAACAGGAATAATTGATACTATATAACTAAAGTGCCAAAAATTTAGTGCAATGCAATGTTGAAAAATTAAAGGGTAATGATGCTGTAGGGACTAGAACTCTCCTGTGCCTTGGGGACAGGAAGTAGAAAAAGTAACGTCCCTGGTCGGGTTGAGTGGAAGACCCTCTATACTGTTTTGGTACCAATGAGTGAGCCTCATAGAAGCAAGCTCTTCTCTCAGTCCTCGGTGACTGAAAGAATTCCCTCTCAGTGAAGGAGTCACACTGAAGACTGAACCTGAGCACCCCCTCAACGAGGAGATATAAGAACTGTGAGTACTGCCCCTAGTACTTGTTATTTGTCTGTTATTGTATTTACATGTTAATCACGTCAGGGTCACCAGTGTAGGAATAGCTGTTCTACAGTTTATGAGAAACAAAATATAGGTTCATAGAAAGCAATGACAAAAGAGAAAGCACATGTACCTTTAACCTATTTTATTAACATATAAGAGTTCTAGTCCCTACAATGCTGGTAGCTTTTGGATTTAGTGAGTCCTGGGTGCACAATATTTGCTTTGAATGAGTCCCAGGAAAATTCATGGGTCCCAACTAAAGCTTTCTAACTCTTACCTTGTAACTTATTCTGTGTAATTCACTTCTAAGAAACTATTGAAATGTATTTACAGTTAGCTTGAAATATGAGGGAAGAAAAAAGTAAAACACTGGGTGCATGGATTCAATTTTACTGCATCCTTTTAGATTTTTGTGTGTCATGGATGCTGGACGTATACCTATCAGCATCTCTGAAAGGGTAATGAAACATTTGCAAATGAGTCAAATTTTGTATTAACTAATCCATAAAATGTTATATGCTATTAAACAAATAAACTAAACAAAATCTTATCTTAAGAATTCTTTTATTTGATTTTGTGTTATTTTACTTATATGATTGAACTAGAAGCAGCTACCCGGTGTCACCTAGGTAGAGGAGGAGGGTAAAAAAGGTAGTCTTGCAGACTATTATTGTTGAATCATGAGTTGGATCCTTGCAGGATGCCCCCATTAGAATCCCTATCGGTTAAAAAAGAGAGAGATACAACCCTTTGAAAACAGAAAGAATTAATGTCTCCTATTTAAAATACTAAATGCCAAAAAAAAAAATCCATGTTGTTATCATTTAAATTTAATTTTTTAAATTATTTTCACGAATATAAATTAAATCTTTATTATTTTTGCTCAAAACCCAAGCCCTGGTGTTATTTAATGTGTATATATAATTACTTTGTCGTTAATTGTTTTATTTTCAAAGTTTCCTCTGGACATACAGATACACACAACTGCCCTTTATAGATAGATAAATGATTGATCCGTTGATCCAGCATGTCAACAAGTAGGATTATTTTATGTCTTCAGCTTAGGGAATCACTTGTATGTTTGATATTTACATTTATTGTGTAGTTGTTTACTACAGTTTTATTTTGCACACAGTCTTATCAAATATGAATAATTCTTAAACAGATCTATTTGATTCATAGATAAGAACATAACAAGTACTACCACTCTAGGTAAGAGTAGACCTGGAAGTAATGCTAATGAAGAGGCATTCCCCACCCCTCAGATCTCCAGACTCGAGCCTCACCATCAGATGCAGTTTAGTGTCATACCAAGAACACTCTGTTTTTTTTAGTAGGATCTTACCTCTCTGCAAGGGACACAGCATGTTTTAAGCTCTGCCAACAGGTCATCTTTAGAATTTTAGTATTTTATGTTTATATACCAGGTTGGGTGCAGAGATAGTACACTCTGATCCAAGGCAAAAGTGCTGAAGAGTGATATTTGATCCTGGGTTGAGTACAGAGATACTACGCTCTGATCCGAGACAAAAATGCTCAAGAGTGACATTTGATCCTGGGTTGAGTGCAAATATACTACACTCTGATCTGAGACAAAAGCACCAGAGAGTAATATTTGATCCTGGGTTAAGTGCAGAGATACTACACTGATCCGAGGCAAAAGTGCTGGAGAGTGATATTTTATACCTGGTTTGAGTGTAGATATGCTACACTCTGATCTGTGGTAAAAATGCTCTAGTGTGATATTTGATCTGGGTTGAGTGCATAGTGTAATATTTGATCCTGGGTTGAGTGCAGAGATACTACACTCTGATCTGACACAAAAGTACAAGAGAGTGATATTTGATCCTGAGTTAAGTGCAGAGATACAACACACTGATCTGAGACAAAAGTGCTGGAGAGTGATATTTGATCCTGAGTTAAGTACAGAGATATTACACTGATCTGACACAAAAGTGCTGGAGAGTGATATTTGATCCTGAGTTAAGTGCAGAGATACAACACTCTGATCTGGCACAAAAGTACAAGAGAGTGATATTTGATCCTGAGTTAAGTGCAGAGATACTACACTCTGATCTGACACAAAAGTGCTGGAGAGTGATATTTGATCACTGGTTTGAGTGCGGAGATACTACACTTGAATCTGAGGCAGAAGTGCTGATCCATATTTAAATCACACTAACATTTTGACAAGAACAATACAAATTAACTCTTTGAAACCAGTGCCCCTTGGACCTCAGATACCCAGCATAAAATTCATAAAAAATCTATCACAAAACCTATTAAAACTTCACACCAGGGTGCAAGCATCTTTGCTTAAAGCTATCCTAGCTAATTATTCCATTAAAAGAGAAGCTGTGAATATTTGTTACATTTAACCTTTTAGAATCCGACATGATCTCCCTGAGCCCAGAATATTGGATTTACATGTCATAAATGACTGATCAGCCTAATATATCAAGCTTACAATTTCAAAGGGTTAATGTATGTGAAGGAAGGTAAAAAAAAAAAAACTTTCATATCATAGTATACTAAGAAAGACAGATTCATTATTACTTTATTTTAGATAGGAGACAATTATATTCTCCCCCCGACCCACACATTTTTTTAACCACCAAAAATCCAAATTGATCTCAGACTGACTGAGAAAGTATGTAAATCTATTCATGTAAAACTTGATTAGTCAAATAGTTACAAAACCCAAGAGACGTGAGCAATGGTAAGAAGACTTCATTAACCCCCATACATTTTTATCAAGTAATTTGAAAGAATTTGAATGTCAATAATTGAATATAAAAAATAGTATTACATATAGGATGCTGGTTATCATGGAGAGACTGATTACTGTGTGTTGGCAGTCTGGGGTCATTGAAAGACAAATCAAATAGTAGCATGGTCATCTGGTGGTGTGGGGGAGTGAATCAATGACAACAACAGTAACTTTCTTTAATGTGGACCCTTTGTTGATTATTTTCTTAGAGGTTCTTGGAAAGGTGGAATCAGAGTTATTTTGTTTTTGGGAATTTGCCATTTATCTCGTCTTCTTTGACTATTTGATCTCCACTCCATTTCAGCAGTTCTCTTTGGTCTCTGTCTCTCTAAATCTGCCATTTCTTCAATTGTAACCTTTTTAGTAAATCTGCAAGTTTTTCTCTTTATATATATATCTAAGTTAAGGTAGCATGGACATGGAGTCAATGGTGCCTGGTCTGACAGGTCTGAAGATAGCAAAAGCGAGAAATATCAGTAACCAGGTGCCATTGACTCAATGTATATGCTACCTAAACTTAAATATAAATGTTCTATCAATGATATTGAGTACTGTTTACTTACAGATATATCTACATTATATGTATATATATATATATATATATATATATTAAAAAAAAAAAAATGGACTCTATCATCGATTTTCGACGCATGAGTGTTCATCCTGTGAACAACCAACACAGTGATTTGTTTATAGTGGTGAAGGCTTGTGTAGGACCATTCTACACTTTTTGGCACAGTCGATAGGAAAGAATTGATGCATCAAGGAATGCCATGAATCCAATCAACGACTAACCTCAGAAATTTTGAATTCAGAGTTATCCCTTTCCAAGACTGCTTACCTACCCAAGGTTAAAGAGCCCAGTCTGATATATATATATATATATTCATTAATTTATTATAAGTATAAATAAATATTATTTGTATTATTCGGACAATTGTCCTCATCTTCATTGTTATCTGTACAACATTTTTGGCCGATTGCCCTCTGGCCTTCTTCAAGTATTTCTTGTCAGACTCGGGAACCTTCTTGTCGTACGGGAGCCATCACGGAATTTTGAACCTAACCCTTTATTCAGTTTCTGTTTCATTCCGTTAACCATAGCTGGGGTAGAGGTGTTGAGCTGTGTTAATTATTATTCTATGTTACTGCTGCCCTGACCAGAATTGAACCTGCAGTCTAGAGATAACTGTCTTAACTTAACTCCTTTATCCACTAGGCTATGTGTCCAATTGAGAACTGGATACCCCTATGGACTGAATAAAGGGTTAGGTTCAAAGTCCCGTGAAGGCTCCCAATTACAACAAGAAGGTTCCCAATGTCAAAAAGAACGTTTCCGAGTCTGACAAGAAATATCTGAAGAGTGCCAGAGGGCACATTGGCCGAAATGTTATACAGATAACAATGAAGATGAGGATAATCTGAATAATACAAATAATACTAATTATCAAGCCTCACCTCCAAAATTCCAATAAATAAATAAATATATATAATGTAGATATATAGGTGCTATATTTATCCAGTGTTGCTGTCACATTTCGCTAATGTTGGCTCTTTTACCTATTGTCAGGCTCTATACACTGACTGTATCTCCTGCAGAGGGGTAAGACAAAAATGGGTGTCCTAGTTATGACACTAAAGTGCATCTACTGACAAGGCTCCAGTTCTTGAGCTCTGGGCATTGTGGAGTATCTCTTCATTCCCATTACTCCCAGATCCACTGACCTGAGTTGTAGTACCTGTTAGAGTTTCATCTATGAGTTAAATGTTTGCAAAGAAAACTGAAGTAAAATAAATTTACTTGGCGGCTTTCTGGATCTTTTGGGCAAAAGAACAGCTTGGATTTGGGGAGGACACCACCCTGGCAATGGTCACCCCAGATAACAATTTGTTCAATTCCTTGTGATTACGGATGGCCAATTGCAATAATTCTGATTTCTTGTCTCTGGCAGAGCATTTCCTGCCAATTCAAGAACCTCAGTGGCCAAATATTCCATGATGACTGCCAGGTAGACGGGAGCACCAGCACCAACTCTTTGGGCATAGTTGCCTTTACAGAGAAGACGATGGATATCTGCAATACTTAATATCATATAACTGAAAAAAAAAAAATTAAGGAACTACACAAAAAATGTAAATATAAACATATAATGTACGTAAATCTCTAATGAAGGAAAAAGGTTTTACACTGAAAAGGCAAAAAGAAATGATATTCTACAGAAATTATCACAGATGCAGACTACACAGATAATCCAGCACTGTTTGCAGACACACCTGCCCAATAGACTGAAGCAGGCAGCAAAAGGGATTTAGCTCCGATGTGAACTCAGATAAAACAGAGTTCATGTGTTTTAAACAAGATTGAACCATCTCCACATGAAATGGCAAATGCCTGTAATTCACATACTAGGCAGTGATGTGAATTAGTACGTCCTGGAATGCGTATATTTGCTTTGAATGAACCCCAACTAAAGCTGTCTAACTCCTACCTTTAACCTATCCTGTGTAATTCATTTCTAAGAAACTATTGAAATGTATTTACAGTTAGCTTGAAATGGTCAGGGAAGAAAAAAGAAAAACACTGGGATGCATGGATATGATTTCACTGTGTCCTTTTAAGATTTTTGTGTGTCAGGGACACAGGACACGTACCTATCAGCATCTCTGCTAGGTTTGCAATATCTCATCTACAGAAACTGATTTCAATATATCCTTGAGGTACAGACAGGTTGAAATGACATTAAAATCATCTCTGTTTATAGTGTCTGTCTCCTGTCAACCAGATGACTTTTATACATATTTCTGCCATTTCATTTATAAAACTTTACATAACAGTAGAGAATATTTTTTAAAATTATCTAAAAATCAAATAAAGAAACTGAGATATTTCTTTTAAAAAATCAAAACAGCTTCATAATAAATTTTAAAAAAATCAGATGATGACTTGTTCACAAAGGCAGAATGGTCCCATCAATCAGTGCATGATTTTGTGGCTAAAATTCAAGTGAACTCAGTAATTTATTAGAGGTTGCTCACATAAAAAAATGTTAAAAATGCAGACAAGATTGTGATGTGCATGGTGTACTGGTTAAAGTCATAGGAAATGGACTTGTCAACCTGAGTTTAAATCTTGGACAAAGCCACAGTTTACATAGCGCTAATATCCTTGGGAAAGGTATGAATCCAACTATTTTCCCTTCAGCTATGGGTAAATAGTAAAGCAGACTGGGCTCTTTAACCTAGGTTAGGCAACCAGTCTAGGAGAAATAAAACTCTGAATTCAAACCTCTTAAATCTCTGCTTTGGGTGGTCACTACTAAAATAGGTTCAGTCCTACTTAGTGATCTATTTCTATTTATTTAAATTTAGATATGCTCTTTTACCTTCTACTGTCTTTTGACCTCTTTCAACTGTCTCATATATTTGAAGAAATACATTCTAAGAGCTTTTTCAAGAGAATTTGCCAACAACATTGTTTTTAGAGCATGATTGCTACTTTAAGAAAAATAATGATTAAGAAATAATTAGTAGGGTTACCTGGTATTACCTGCAAAATTGATATTGACACTGTTTCCCTAACAAAATACATGATGTGAAGGCTGTTTGACAAAACTGGGCTCATTTATTGATTTACCGACTGAAATAGATTTATAATAGCCAAATGACGGTTTGTTAAGTTTTTCTGTCTTATTTAAAGTATAAATATTGCTCTGTATATAATTGATTTATTAATTATCATACATTGAGCTCTTTTAGGAATTTGTAAAAATCCTCATATAAATCTATATGTGTGCATCTGCATGGGCATGCATTGTGGATATACGGAGGATATAGATGATCCCAAATAGAATTACCCCCAACATACCAGTCAGTTGGATACTTTTACTATATATATATATATATATATATATATATATATATATATAGAGAGAGAGAGAGAGAGAGAGAGAGAGAGAGAGAGAGAGAGAGATTTTTCGATTTCTCAAAATATTTCTTTTCCTACCTAAAGTTTGTCATGTAAAGACGTGCAGGAAACCCAAAGATCACTGATAGATATCCATACAATTGAATATATATACAAAAACTAATATATATATTTATTCATTATTATTATATATACATGACTCTTTAGTAAAAGTGTAGCATCAGGACATTGAGAAAGAGCACGAACAGCAATGAGGAAGAAGGCAGAAAAACAAAAATGTCTGCATAACAATGTATGACAGTAAATGTCTTAACCACATAAATCCTCCTGTACCTTGATCAGTGAGGAATAAAAAAAATATTGTCAGGTTTAAAATTACATTTAACTGTTTTGTATTATATTTTCTTGTTCCTAATATTTTGTGTTATAGCAGATATTTTACTGAAATCAGTCTAAATATTCATAACTTTGTGTAGGATCACATTATCCATGGAGATAGTTTCCAAAAGCCACCACCCCAATGAAAATAATAATGAACCTTATATGAAAGGATAAAAATGAATCAAGATTGAATTTTCAAAATTCAAATGAAGACATCTACACAACTGAACAACTTATATATATATATAAAAAAAGTGCAGACTGGGATTTTTAACCTTGGTTAGGCAACTAGTCGAGGAGAAGGAAAACCCTGCTTAAGAAACTGATCTGGTGTCACCTCCTACTTTTGCAGAGGAGTTAGTAAATATAAATAATAAAGTGATATCTAGATTTCTAGACAAAGTCCAGACAATTTGAAAAAATTAAGAGGCCAGTTTCAATACTTTTTTAATTAAATAATTTGGTGCAACACAGGATTCTGAAAGTACAGCACACTCCATTTTCAGCAAACCTAGCTATGTATGACTTTTTGTTGTTTCCTAAACTAAAATTTATCTCAAATTTTTGATTTGAAAATACGATAATTCAAATATGAATTTCAGCAGTTGTTTGAATAGATGTTTTGAATGCCCAGGGAACTATTTTGAAAAAAAATGAATCTTTCATTAATTGTTCATTTTTGTCTTGATAAATACTGCTTCAGTCTTGATACTTTTTTAAATATCTTTTATGAGGAATGTTCAAAATTTTTCAAGGCCAAATAAGATTTGATTGGCAGTTAGGACTAAATGTATATCTGTATCTGTAATGGTTCATAAGCTGTAGATTCTTGTTAGACCAGGTTTGGAGGAACAAAAAAAAAAAGGATCGTATTCTAAAAATAGATAAAGCCAGCCTGACTGATGCCAAAAGTTCAAAACTCCCGCCAACTAACGGATATTTTGAGAGCGGGAAAAGGAAGATTCTAGTAGTAGAGAACCTGGCAGAAAAGCAAGTAGCCAATGAATAGGCAAGTCTCAAATTAACAACCCTCCTCGAATCAGGTGAACAAATACAAGTAAGCCGTAACACATAAGAATTTGTAAAAAGGAAAATTAATTAACCAAAACACACTTTGTAACTTGTTCATTTGATACAATTTATAATACATGAATAAAGGACAATTCTATTACGACTCCAACTTTTTTTTACATATGTTTTGCTTGTTTCTTTAATATACATTTCACATAATAGTCCAATGATAGTCATGTAATAATAATAATAATAATAATGTAATGAAATTACATTTCACATAATAGTCCAAACAAACCAAAAGATGTCTACTTTTATAGAACAAGCAATAAACAGAAGTGTTAGTTTAGATTTTTGTTTTATTTTGTAATACACTTTAGTTACATACTTAACTTGTGTTTTGTTCCTCTGCCCATAGAGGCCAACTGGAGTTGTTAAGGGTGACTTTGAGTGTATATATATTTACCAACCCCTCCACATTAGGATGTGACACAAGCTCCATTAAGCAGAGGACAAAGTCATTAGTGACATTCTCCTGTGGACACCTAAACATGGATACACCAGTGTAAGCCAACTAGCAAAAACCTTCATCAATGAACTCTGTGTGGATTCTGGATGCTACACGGAGGACCCCCCAGGAGCGATGACCAATTGGACAACTGGAGAGAGAGAGATATCTGTGCTGTCAACATGACATGATGATGATGACACATGAGGTCGGAGTGACAACAAGTATCTTTAATATTTTAGTGAATTAGAACTGAGCTTATTCTAGTAGTGACCACTCCAAGCGGATTTAACAGTTTGAATTCAGACTGGTTGCCTAGCCAAGGTTAAAGAGCCCAGTCTGTCATACTATTTACCCATAGCTGGAGGGAGAATAGTTGGATGTATACTTTTGCCAAGGATATTAACACTATGTAAAATGCAAACAGACTGCCCAGGATTTGAACTCATATCACAGTGTCCATTTCCTTTGATGATAAACATTACACTACACCATCGTTTTTTAATGATATGGGAGAGAGATAGCGAGAGAAGAGAGTGGAATAAGAAGAAGGTTTTGGGAAGAGACAAAAAGAAGAGAGAAACAAAGATGATGGAGAGATAGAGTTGAAAAAAAATAAAAGGGATGAAGAAAATAATGAGAATCAGAAATATATATATATATATATATAAATTATATATATATATATATAATATAATAAGATAAATATATAGTTTTACATATCTATTTATTGCGTAATTATATATATTAACAGCTCTATTTTATATTGAGCACTCTACCAATTAATACTGCCTTCGGTACACCATTCCAGCAAAAGCTGAAATAGTGACCATCTCACACTACAGGTATATATATATACATATATATATATATATATATTGAAAGTGACAGTGAGTGAGTGAGGAGAAAGAGATGCTATCTATATATTAATACCCATGTTCCTTAATTTCCAACTGTTATCATCTTGCAACACCCTATGGTTAAAAATGAGACCGTCCAAATCCTACAAGATTAAATGCAAAAAATATATATCTTTATTACCCGGTGTCGCTTAAACGCCAAATTCTTATCTATTATGAGTGTAGTGTAAATAATGAACCATTCCATATTAGAAAGAAAGAAAGAAAGGGAAGAAAAATATAATAAGTAAGAAAGAAAGAAAGAAAAAGAGTAAAGGAAAAATAAAGACAGTTGTGAGCAGAGGAAGCGATAGCACTAATCTGTTTCAATTGAACATAATGAAAAGAAGGAAAGAAAAAAAAGTGTGTGTGAGAGAGAGAGAGAGAGAGAGAGAGAGAGAGAGAGAGTTAAATCAAGATTATTATACTGTTTATATATTCAACTATTTGCAATACCTCTTAAGTAAATATATAAAACATAATAATTGGTAATAATTAAATTATCATACTGCAACATATCCACAGGTCCTGCTAGTATTCAAATAAATTTGGAAATGAGAATGACACAAAGGTGCAGCTGACACCATCTTCTTTCTTTTAAGCAAGAAAAAATGAAAAAATAATTATTATGATTTATTTGATAATAAAATATATAAAATAAATGTGATATAAAAATTAAAATAGTGAAGCTCGTTAGTGCCATATGATCTGCCTCAAAATCCTAAATCTCCAGAGCCGGGGTTCCGAGTGGAAATTGCATTTCTCTTAGCGCTAGTACAAAGGTATGAATCCTACTCTCCCTCCAGTTATGGATAAATAGTAGGGCAGACCAGGCTCTTTAACCCAGGTTAGGCAACCAGTCTAGGAGAAGGAAAACTCTGAATTCAAACCTGTTGAACTCTGCTTAAGAAATTGACGTTGTGTCACATCCTGTCCATGCGGAGGGGTTGGTAAATATATATAGATTTATTAGTTTAAAGAAAAAATGATGATTATAAAGATCTAAATTTTATTCTTATATATATATATATATATATATAAAGTTGTCATCGTCGGGGAGGCCTAATGTCAGTATCGGCTAAACAGTGAGGGAGTCTATCCCCTTTTCACTAGCGCTAGACCAAAGGCCGGTATCGAACCAAGAATAGTGTGATTGCTAGCCGAACACTCTACCGACTGAGCTAAATATATATATATATATATATATATATATATATATATATATATATATAAAATTTTAGATCTTTATAATCATCTTTTTTTCTTTAAACTAATAAATCTAAAAGTCATTAAATTCATATTTTAACTTTTTAAATAGTTGTAACGGTATAAACATGTTTTTTTTATGTGATCCAGACATTACTAACAAAGTCAATTTTCTTTATCCCACTTATAAAAAAAAAAGTTAATATCTTTACCAGATGAACCAACACTATATAATTAAAGGCTCATTGGTATACAATATATCAAAAGGATTTAATTAATTACTTAATAGCAATATAAAAATAATCATCTACTTTAAGCCTTAATGAAAACATCTACAACCAAGACAGCTGAAAATTGTTAAGTCATTTTTCTCTTAAGTCTGAAAATGGTTTTATTATTGCATAATATGTACAGGGTATTTCAGAAAAAACATTGTATTATTTCATAAAGATACTTGACCAATTCTTGTTCAAATGATATCAAAATTTTAACAGCAAATGTAGAAACAACTCAAAATTCTATGTTTAATGTTTAATATTTTTTTCTTTTTAGGTATTAAAAATAGAATGCATATGTATTTAAATAAGGATAGCATAAACATTCAATGGCGCTTGGTGATTGTCAGTTTGTTGCCTGGACAATCATCAGATCAGTGTATTTCTATATTAAATCATTTACAATATATTTCTTAGTTTATTTTAGCACATGTCCAAAAAATATGGTCCACAAGCCTAGCTTAATAACATTACACCATAGACCATTGGTCTGAAGATCACATAGGTGAGGAACTGTCAGTAAACCAGGTGCCATTGACTCCATGTTAACACTACCGTAACTTAAATATATATATATTCATTATGATATACTATACAATTAAAGGTGTTTGTTACCATTGATTTCAAAGCAGCACATTAATCACCTTAGGTGAGGGGCTTTGTCCCCAAACCAGCTACCAGTAAGTGACATTCTCTACAATGCAATTCATACACCTATTTCTTCATAATACGTTTATGTATCTGTTGTGTATATCTTTGTCTTAAATGTATCTCCGTCACTTATGGAATAAATATGTTATCGTTTTCACACCTTTGTCAGAATGTTTTTATGTATACTCATGTACCCACGTTGGGAGGTTACTTTAAGCCTTCCAATGTTAATATAACTTCCTCACATGTTATAAATAATAAAATCCTTGTAGAAAAGAATATACTTTTTATGTTTCTGTTTGTTTTGTTTTACGGCATATCAACCTCAGTGGGTCATTTAATGCCTATAAAGTTCGGAAATACATCAATTCTTAATGCATAATACAATTTTTTTATAAATACATTTTTCTATTTAACCCATAGATGGGACCCTAACAGGTACTACCACTCCGGGTCAGAGTGGACCGGTGAGCAATGGTGATGAAGGGGTGCTCCACATTCCCCAAACCTCCAAAACTGGAACCTCACCATCAGATAGAGTTTAACGTCATTCCCAGGACATGTAGACCCGCAGCCACCGCCTTCTAGCACCCATATGATAAAAAGGGGTTGGGGCTTGCCATAAGGGCAATAGGGTTGGGGCATCATATAGGTGCTAGGCTTGACGTGACTCAATTTGGGGGGGAACGTTTGATTGGAGGGGCCTCTCCAACCGCCCGTAATAAACTTTTTATCTAAAAAAAAAAAAATCACTAGTGGTATAATTTTTTCTGTGTGATGATGGGATTCAGCCAGTTTGCACTGTTCTTAGAATTTCATTAGTTTCAAGAACTGGTTGTTAGCTTATGGTTTTCTGCAAGAGACCGTAGTAGTAAGACAACCTATTGTTAGTAAACTATGTGGTGAGTGAACCAATTCTTAAAATTTTTGTATTTCAACACCAGTTGTTATATTGTATATATTCATATAATTCCAAATGTTTGTAGGAATATAATCATTAACTCAGTAAAAACTGAATATCATAGCAAGATATTTTTTTCTTCCTAACTTAGAAAAGTTTTACTATAACCAAATATTATTGGGAACTATTCAATACAAAAGCTTGCAGTACTGAAACACTGTAACCACAAATATGAATATGTACTAGTCAAAAAATAAGTACACCCCAGTAGAGTTTGGTAATAAATATGCTTAACAATATCTATTTTAATTGTAAAATTTCAGATCAAATTCTCTTTAATAAAAAAAACTGGCCGTACGGGTAAGAGGATTGGTGAACGAAAAGTTCATTCGGGTCTCGAACATGGCCAGGGGTAGCTGTTAATTGTATAACCACACTGATGAGAAGTGATACCTCGAAACATGTCTGTGGATTACTTATTTATTATATATGCTCCCACTTTGGTTGAGCACTTTAAATGGAGATTTAATTGTGAATTCACCGTATCTGGCGTCTTGCTAACCCTCGCTTTGTTTACAAATGTTTGATGCCTCTAGTGAATTCATTTCCGCTTAGAAATGTAGCGATTAAATATTCTCCTATATTTGACAGCTGCCTCTGGCCGTACAGGTGAGAGGATTGGCGAACGAAAGTTCATTTGGGTCTTGAACCCGGCCAGGAGTAGCTGTTAATTGTATAACCACACTGATGAGAAGTGATACTTCGAAACACGTGTCTGTGGATTACTTATTTATCATATATATATATATATATATATATATATGTATATGTAAGGTATCCAAAATTGGTAGTAAGGGATGATTCTACATGGGATTTTCAAAATCACACTGTATAATTTTTGCATGTTTTAGTAGGTGCAAATACAAGGATTTTAATAAATCCCTAAAGAGAGCTCAATGTATAATAATCTTTTTAAGATTAAATACAGAGCAATATTTACCTTTGAAAGGAAGGAAAAACTAAAAAAATTTATTTCGATCAAAACTTAAAAGGCTTCTCTGTCTGATGAGACTAAAAGGATTTTAAGGAATTTTAGAAATTTATTTAAATTTCTAAAAGCCTTTTAAGTTTTGGTAGAAATAAATTTATTACAGAATGACGTTTTTTTTTTTGTTTTTCCTTCCGTTCAAAGGTATATATATATATATATATATATATATATATATATATATTATATATTCTATGGTACCTGGATTTGTATATTAGTCTTGTTAAACATCGCCGAAATGCACCAAAAGAGGTCACTAGTGATGTTACACCAGTATCCTTACAGATTTCAGGTTTCACAACATTATATGTGTTCTACAGGTAGACCTGCCATGTTATTAGGCCGTCTCCTTTTCAGATTCGCTCTGTGTATTTTATGAATAGATAATAAATTCTTATATATTGACCCAGGGATACGTAACAGCCATGCAAAGACTTGCCGGTATTTGTATACAATAGAAGATTTGAAAGAAATACTTGACTAAAAGTTAATCTTTAAATATATACGCACTATTACATTTTGGAGGGCGTTGTCAGTGATGTCAGTGCTTGGTTCCTCGGAGAGTTTCGGGTCTTATAAGTATGTATATATCATATTCTCAGAGATAATGTCAGGCCTAGAGAGATATCTGAAAAGTATACCCCAGTAGAGTTTGGTAATAAATAATGCTTAACAATATATTTTAATTGTAAAAATTTAGATTAAATTCCCTTAAAAAAATAAAAATAAAAACAACTTATTGATTGTCCCATATATATATATATATATATATGGGTATATTCGCAGAGTTCTGTCCTGGCCTCCTGTCTTAAAAACCGCTAGCCGGTGGCTGCTGAAAAAAAACAACAGCTACGATTGAAGTCCGTAGCCGAAGCGGCGTCTCTTGAAAAAAAAAAACTAGTGTTAGGGGTTAGGGTTAGGGTTAGTTCAATGGGAAAATAAATAAATAATTTGGGCTCTGTTTTTTCTGGGTCACCTTGTATACAGGGTGGCCCAGAAAAAACAGAACCCCCAAATTTTGTAATAAAACTGTTAATTTTAACAGGGGGGGGGGTTAGGGTTAGGGTTGTGGTTGGGTTTTTGGGAAAAACACTGTAAGTTGGTTGTTTTTTTTTCAAGTGACACCGCTTCGGCTATGGACTTCAATCGTAGCTGGTGTTTTTTTTTTCAGCAGCCACCGGCTAGCAGTTTTTGAGGCAGGAAGCCGGGACGGAACTCTGCGAATATTACCATATATATATTGTATAGTCTGGATTTTTATATTATCAATTTTTTATAGGTATGTATATATCATTCTCAGAGATAGTGTCATGCCTAAAGAGAGAAAATAGTATATATTGCATTAAATTTGCAATATAATCAAGTTTCTATAAAATAACACAAACTGCGTAATTTTTTTTCTTGACATACATTTTTAGGATTTATAAACATCTATTTACCAAGTACATAAAAAAACGACATGTGACTGGAAAAAAAATGAAATGAGAATGCTTGATATGCGTGTAAGTGAGAGAAAGAGAAAGAAAAATAGTTAGAATGGAATTTGTTTAAGGGCAAAACATGTAAACGTTTCAAGTGATTTGTTTAAATGTTGATAACATTTTGCCTTTACTCATGTTGGATTACATGAATGGAAAAGAGAAAACGAGTGAAAAATTGGTTCACAAAGTGCAAAAAATTTAGACATTAAATAAGCAAACTTAAACTGAGAACATAAAACGTTTTTTTTTTTAAAAAGACTAAAGTGAAATTTTCTTTGCTTTTTTTCTTCTTTTTTTTTAAGAGGATTTTCTTTCTTTTTTTTTTCAAATTCAGGGACACAAAAATATTAAAAAGAAACAAAATTACAAATATAAAAAAATTGCAACAACCAAAAATAATAGGAAAATATAAATGATAAATGGAAAAAACAAAAATAGGAATGAATACAATAATATTTCAGCCCCAATAATACCCATTTTTTTTATTACATCTTTTAAATAAGAAAAATAGCAGTATAAAAAACATGATAAAATAGAGTGTAATAGATTATGTGTTGTAAGTAAATAAAGTAAAATCGTCGGGGCGGTCTAAAGTCGGTATCAGCCATACAGCGAGGGAGTCTATCCCCTTTTCACTAGCGCTAGACGAAGGAGATTATTTTTTAGCGTCTGAGGTGGAGCGCCACACCTAACATCAGCTCCTTACTTTACCGCACAGATCCTTGTGCTACTCATACACTGAGTTGGTGAGGGCTGGTATCGAACTGGGAACCTTGTGGTTTCTAGCCGAACACTCTACTGACTGAGCTAACCCGGCCCTATGTGTTGTAATATGTTTTAATTTTTATTTCTTTATAAATAATATTTTCTTTGGTGTAATAAATCAGGAAAATTTTTAGTGAAGTTATTACCATAAGCATGACCAGTGTAGGTCAACCAGCAAAAAACCACATCAATTAGCTCTGTGCAGATTCTGAATGCCACACAGAAGACCTGCAAGGGGCAATTTACCAATAAGGACAATTGGAGAGAGAGAGGGGGGGAGGGAGAGTCATGGGAATCCATACTGCCAGCATGACCTGATGATGATGAGATACTCTAATTAAAAAAAATTCTCAATTAGATTAATAGAAGCTGTAAAACTCTCCATATGTACTATACATTAATCACTTAAAGAAATTAATCTATCAAAAACATAAAACTTATTTACATAGGAGGTAGTACTGAAAAGTTCTAGGCCAGACCAAGAAGAGAATATATGCAGTAGTTAAACAGTTTTAAGCTAAATCTCTACCCACCACATCCAATAATTAGATCAGCTGACTTATCAGGTCTGTCTTTGGTACCCGGATGGTTTGGTTTGGTTTCTTTGTTTAATGGCTTATCAACCTTTGTGGGTAATTTAATGCCAGAGTTATCCTTGTATAAAAAAACAGTAATGGTACTATTTAACCCATAGCTGGAAGTATCGGGGGTTCATACCTTTCCCAAGGGTATTAGTCTGAAAGTGAACGTAATAGTGCAACTGCAATTCGCACTCACTTACTACGATATCGCAGTCCAGTATGTTAGCCATAATGCCACGAGCACTCCCTCCTCGTGTTTATTGAACATCTACTACACTTCAGCGTAATTTTTTTTGTTTCTCTGTTTCATTGTTATTTGTACAACGTTTCGGCCAATATTTTTGGCGGCAAAATTGGTCAACGCATTCTTGGTATAAAGTTATTAAAACATAGTCCTTTCAAATCCAAACCCCTATGGTGGCTAACGAGTTTCCACGGCTGCACTGTATGGAAATAAAGATTTATAGAAATACTTTGTAGTCTGTGTGGCTTTATGCACACAGTGAAAGTGAAAGCATTTGCAAGTTAGGGAAAGCCATTGGCCAGCATAATTTGAGGGGGTGGAATTGACAACCATTTTCTAAAAATATTATACTAGGGTGAGTCAGAAGTTTTGCAATATTTTGGTTGGTATGTGCTAGCACTGTATTGTGGCACTTATATCACAAGACCAAAGTAGTTCAACCTACGAGAGGACCCACAGTGGTTGGTAGTAGTATGGTAGTTAGTGCACTGACACATAATGCATTGCTTCACTCAGCGTGTTATTTGAAAGCTGCTCAGATAAACATGCAATGTAGTCTAATTTAGGAATTTATACTTTATGAGTTCTAAACAGACAATAGCAACAAAAGCAATTTATTGTGCAAAAGGTGAAGGTGCACTTGAACACAGTATAGTATCAAAATGGTTCAAAAAATTTGCTTGGGTTGTACAGATCTCGACAATCAGATAAGGTCAGGTAGGGGTAATTTCCTAGTTGAGTAACATGAGTGACACAGAAAAAACAGAACCCAAATTATTTATTTATTTTCCCATTGAACTAACCCTAAACCTCAACTCCAACCCTAACCCTTGTTGGACTTAAACTTAAAAAAAAATTAAATTAAAATTAACAGTTTTATTACAAAATTTGTGGGTTCTGTTTTTTCTGGGTCACCCTGTAATGTTATGTTACTCAACTAGGGGGGTTTAGTGTTAGGGTTTACGGTTAGGGTTAGGGTTGGGGTTTAGGGTTAGTTTAATGGGAAAATAAATAATTTGGGTTCTGTTTTTTCTGGGTCAGCCTGTAATATTATGTTACTCAACTACAGGGATTTAGTGTTAGGGTTTAGGGTTAGGGTTAAAGTTGGGGTTTAGGGTTAGTTTAATGGGAAAATAAATAATTTGGTTCTGTTTTTTCTGGGTCACCCTGTAATATTATGTTACTCAACTAGGGGGGTTTAGTGTTAGGTTTAGGGTTAGGGTTAAAGTTGGGGTTTAGGGTTAGTTTAATGGGAAAATAAATAATTTGGGTTCTGTTTTTTCTGGGTCACCCTGTAATATTATGTTACTCAACTACAGGGATTTAGTGTTAGGGTTTAGGGTTAGGGTTAAAGTTGGGGTTTAGGGTTAGTTTAATGGGAAAATAAATAATTTGGGTTCTGTTTTTTCTGGGTCACCCTGTAATATTATGTTACTCAACTACAGGGATTTAGTGTTAGGGTTTAGGGTTAGGGTTAAAGTTGGGGTTTAGGGTTAGTTTAATGGGAAAATAAATAATTTGGGTTCTGTTTTTTCTGGGTCACCCTGTAATATCATGTTACTCAACTAGGAAATAACCTTGGTAGGCCTAAAAGAGTGGATTCTCTAAGCCATAGAGGCAAATCTAACAAGTAGCACTTTGTGAACCTTAGGTAAGTTCATCATCTTACAGTGCAGTTTAGTTCATCACCTTCATAACCTCAACAAAAGCATCCAGAGATGCTGAGACATGCCTAACATTATCAAAATATTGTAAATTGTTAACAGATAATATCCATTAATCCTCTTACCTTTTTGCTTAAGTCTATTCTCACTCGTAACTCTTGATGACATTTCAAAAATATCTTATATAATTTTTTCATATGTCTACTGATAAACATACCTTGAGGTTTAGTTCAGTCTAAGAAAGACAAAACCAAATGATGCTTATGAGCAAGAAATTTTCAAAAAATATTAGTAGAGACCTGGATAATCTTAATAGAAATATGATGTGAGAATAAAAAAATATTGACACAATCCTTATATATTTTTAATTTTGGACCATATGACCTTAAGGCACCCCTTTTGTGATTTCGATTCGTGGGAACATTTTTTCCATTTACACCGTCAAAATCCGGTTAATTGTTTACAGATGATTTTTAGAGTTTTTTTTTTAAATTATAAAACTAACCCCTAACCTTAACCCCTAACAAACAACCGGATTTTTACAGTGTAAATGAGAAAAGTGTCTCCACGAGTCAAGATCGCGGAAGGGGTGCCTTAAGGTCATATGGTCCTAAATTTTAACTAATAACTTCATAGCCAAACATTAATATAATAAAATGATGATGTGTATTGTTAACAACTTACTATAAACCACGGGATTTAAGATTCACATATTATAGCCAAAGTATAATTTATTGACTTATCTTACTTTATCTTATTCTAATGGCAATTATGTAATAATCTGTCTGTAACTGAAACTACATCACCACTAGCATCACATTTTCCTTAGTTATTTAAGTGATATTCTCAATGATTATGAAATAGTCATTGTTAACAACTTACCATAAACCACAGGATTTAAGATTCACATTTGTGTAGATATTTAAAATGTCACCTTTAAATATTGCTAACTTTGATATTGAAAATGAAGAAATAAAAACAAGCTGATTGTACACACATTCACTTTAAAAATCTAGATTTCTACAGTTTTCCACAAAAGTAATTTCTCTTCAAAATCATTATTAGACTGAAAGTGTAGTTTTATAGAAATTTAGTAAATATCTTTAGCATATTTCCAAGTGGCTTCATTAAGGGTTAGTTTAATGGGAAAATAAATAATAAATAAATTTTATTGCTTATAATATAAGAAAAGGAATTAGATTGTTAACTATTGGTTAATGGAACAAGCCAAACACCTCCTCAACTTAGTGGACTGTCCCTAACTGTAGTAGCAACAACTACTTAATCTGCTGCAGTTTGTCCATTGGCACTCAACTAATAAATGCCTGAAGGAACTATACCCATTCAACACCATGACATTTATTATGTATGTATCTATACTACTCTCTAAACAACTAAGTTCTAATTCTTGATACTTTTTTATTAGCAGTTTTTTCGGGAAAAACAGTATTGTGAAAGTGCAACACCCTTCATACTCATCAGACCTTGCTTTGTGCAACTTTTCTAATTTAGAAAGATTTGAGTCTATGGTTGGTTGTGGGTGGGTTGAATCTACAGCATGTTAACCCTTGCTGGCTCATTTTATGCTAAAGTCACTTGGATAATTAGGATTTCTAATTAGATGTGATACAAAAAATATCTTTACATTATAAACAGGTAAACATTCTTTTGTAAATACAGAAATCAGAAGTTAATTTGATGTAGCTTACAAATGAAAACATTAAGTATCAAGATACAAACATTACAAAGTTTAATACAACATCCTGAATTATTCTTGTTATTAAAAATTTAGAAAATGTTTTTTATTCTTGCTGACATGTTTCTTTTCATGATAATATCAAGAAAAATCTCAGAATTGAAAATCTCTTTTGGGAGAAAAGGTAAAATCTTATTCAATACAAGAAAATAAAATCTTAGAGATTGAGTTGAATTAATTCATTTCTAATTCATCAAAAAAGATCATGTAAATTTATCTATATTTTACTAAAACTATCCCTATATTTGTATTATATGTATAACTATAATCCATAAAAATGGCTAATCATAGAAATGTTACATAATCTATGCATAGATTATTGTTAACCCTCTGTATTTCTGAAGGGATGTCCTCTTTCATATCATGGGCGGGACTTTCCATGGAATATTACAGAAAGCCCGCAAAATTTGTGAAGTCATGTGGGACCGAGTTAAGTCTCAGTACTTGCTTGGATGTCCGATGAGAAGCATGGGCTCATTATGCACACGCGCATTGTGTTAGTTAGAAGAAGAATTTTAGTTAAGTAAATAAAAGTTTAAATAAATGATATATGTTCTTGATTGATGAATGTCTTGGCAACAAGACTGACCAAAAGAAGAAATACATCAAAGATGAACAGCCAACAAGAATCTAGAAACAGAATTCAACATGCAGAGAAAGAATAGAAACCACTAGAGATCACCAATGGCCAAAGAAGTAAGTTAATGCATCTCTCTGTCTACCTGTGTCTATCTCTCCCTCCTCTCCAGTATGTAACAGAAAGATTTTTAGTGGAGCAATACGCTTAAAATACTCTTAGAGAATAAAATAGTAAAATCTAGAAATCAGAAGTTAATTTCATGAAAACATAAAAAAATACAAGACCATGTCTCAATTTCTTTCATTTTCTACATCTCTTTATTTTGCTTCTCCTATTTCTTTCTTTCTTTCTTTTCTTTCATGTCCCCAGTCTTTATTAGCTATAATTTTATTTTCTTCATAACTTCAAATTTTTTATTCATTCATTTTCTCATAAAGTCGTCGGGGTTAAAGTCGGTGTCAGCCAATCAGCGAGGGAGTCTATCCCCTTTTCACTAGCGCTAGACCAAAGAGATTGTTTTTTGTGTCTGAGGGGGAGCGCCACACCTACCATCAGCTTCTTACTTTACAGCACAGATCCCTGTGCTACTCATATGCTGAGTTGGTGAGGGCCAGTATCGAACTAGGAACCTTGTGGTTTCAAGCTGAACGCTCTACCGACTGAGCTAATGCGTCCCTTTTCTCATACTTTGCATTAATTATTTTATTTCTTTTTAAATTCTATTAAATTTTTATCAATTTATTCTTTAACATTTTATTTTATTCATGTTGTTATCAATCTATTATTTTTTATTTTTTCTATCTTAATTAAAATCTTTGTTTTTTTCATTCATTCTTTTCATTTTTTCAATTTCTCATTTCTATTCATTTTTCATTCAAATATTAAGTTACTTATATTCTCTAATTTCAATTTTTATTTTAATTTTCTTCCTAAATTTTCTTTCAAGAGATGGGATTCATTATTCAAAGTTTGTTTTGTTTTTGTTTTGTTTTACAGTATGTCAAACCTTTTCGGATCATTTAATGCCGAATCAAGTCATTTTCATAACAAAGGATAAGTTGATTACAGTACATGCTGTTGCTTAAGTGGTCACCCAATTAAGTATTTAAAATACTTTGCTGCTTAACTTCAGTGATCTAGCAGGAACCGGTGCTTTTAGTGTGACTTGACTGGAATGTGAGAAATAATAAAACTGGTTGGAATGTATAATGAATATATTTGGTTTTCATTAGAAACATTCATAAAAACAAAGATGGCCAATTAAAGCTAAAATATACAAGATCTTCCAGCAAGGGCATCCTATTGTAGTGTCATGGTTAGCAAGTTAGTCTCACAGATCAATTTCTACAGACAGTGAATGTTTGATTTGGACATTTGTAACTAATGGTGTTTTGCAGTTCAGTTCTTAAAACAACTGTTTGACTATGTTTTCCCAAAGTAAACAAGAGTTAATGTATTAATTTAGTTTTATTATTATTGGCATTTCAGTCTTGGAAGACTATAATATAGTTTTTGTGCTCCTGAAGTTACAGCGCCTCCTCTGACTGTGAAGTCCAATGTTTGAAAAACATTCTCGACCCAGATGTCGCATGTGAAGGCTGTCCCTGAAGATGTTGATGTGGTGCTTTATTGCTGCTACTTTCTTCTGGATCTCTTAGCTTCATGGTGTTGTGTCATGGTGACTTCTGACATGAGCAATCCTCTACAGAGAGTCTGCCACCACCGAGGACGGTCCTGAGCCAAATTTTCCCATCTGGAAGAGGCACTGGCAAAGCATCTGAGATACTTCTTGCAGACATCCTTGAATCGCAGCTGGGGTGACCAATCTGTCTCTTACCAAATGAAAGCTCTCCATAGAGGATGTCTTTCGGGATTCGTCCATCATCCATCCAACATACATGACCCAGCAATCGGAGATGACATTGTCTCAGTAGAGAACAAAGCTGGGGAGTTGAGCTCTCTCTAGAACTGTCTGTTTAATTATGCTTTCCCAATGTAAACAAGAGTTAAGTATTAATTTAGTTCACTTTAAGAATAAGTTTACTTCAGTTGTCTATCAAAAACAATATGGAACAAAATTGATCAGTACGTGTTAACAAACCTCATGTCTCGAAATTATTGTAATAAAACTGAAGAACGTAGGATACAACATTTCATAATATCTTTAAATTAACCTGATCTAAACCATTTTTAATGGTTTGAAATGGCTTTTATTTTAGCTTTGGAGATTTTTCAATCCTTAAAATTTATCTCAAATAAATCAATAAAACCCAAACAGGTACTATCAATCGAGTTCAAAGTGGACCTGGGAGTAATGGCAATAAAGTGGTGACTTTTTTAAATGTACACTCATCAAATGATAACAACTTCACATGCCATGGAATTTACAAACATAGACAGTTTTATACTTGGCACAGTGGAAATGTGCTGGGCCCATAACTCAGAGGTTTGTTGATCAGAACTATGCTGTGTTCTTCATGTACACTCAGCAAATAATATGTCTACACACAATGGAATTCACAAACATTAGTAAGCTTTATTTTGGCATGTTGTCAATCAAATAAAATGTAAACAATAAAATAGTTCCAAACATTAACACTTTACACACCCCAGCGATCCAGACCTGAAGCTTCAATATTGGATGTAGTTTAGTGTCATACTTGAGAATGTGAAGGACATTAAAAGAAATACAACAATGCAGTTTCACAGAATATAAGTCATTGGGGCAGCCTTATGTCAGTATCAGCTAGACAGTGAGGGAGTCTATCCCCTTTTCACTAGAGTTAGACCAAGGAGATTATTTTAGCATCTGAGGTAGAGCGCCATACCTACCACTTTACCGCACAGATCCCTGTGATACTCATACGCTGATTTGGCGAGGGACGGTATTGTGATTCCTAGCCGAAAACACTCTATCGACTGAACTATTGGACCAATGAAAAACTTGGAATATGTTTTGGTAGATTTTGAGAACCCCTTTCTAACATTACATCCGTCCTTCTTCAGGTATTTCTTGTCTAACAATGAAGATGAGGAATAATCCAAGCCTCATCTAAAAAATTCAGAGAAATTCTAGGAATAAGTTTACTGAATACCAAAGGGACTTAAAAAGAAAAAAAGAAAAAGAAAATTAACATTTTAACTGTTTTGGTAGATTTTGAAAACCCTTGTATTTCTAACATTACATCCGTCCTTCAAAGATGGATTTTGAAATAAGGCAACCATTTGCCAGAAAAAGGTTGTCTATAAGAAGAAATTTATTTAGGGGAAGATAAAGGAGCTAGTGAGGATCACCGTGTCACACTCTATATACAAATCAGCAAAAGCAATTTATAGATGAACCAAAGTTAGCTATTTTGCTTGCAAGACATGTTATTCTAGAATGATTATCAATTCAATGCCGACTGTTTTGTCAGGCTAACAAAAAAAGGTCTGCTATTTCTCCACACTTCTTGCAATTGTTCTGAGCTTTATCTGCTTAACACAGAAAATAGCATTTACCTAATCTGTCTTGTTCTAAAAAGCTATTTACAGGTAACTAAAAAGTTTTATGTTAATAAATTAATAACGGAGATTCGCTTCTGGTTTTTGTCTGTAACAAAAATTACGTCACTATAAAACACATCATATATCACTTGAATTATTGGAACAACAGAATCATTCCTCACTTTTTCACTTGCATCACAGTAAGATAAGCGTAAGTATGTCTGTATGTCTCTCTCTCTCTCTCTCTCTCTCTCTCTCTCTCTCTCTCTGACTCTATATATGTATTTACCCTACCTCTCTACACGAGCTGGATGCAACACAAGGTCAATTTTTAAACAAAGTTTGTTTGAATTCAGTTTTCCTTCTCCTAGACTGGTTTCCACTGGTTTCCATAACAGAGTGAAAGAGCCCAGTATGCCCTATTATTTTACCCATAGCAAGAATAGCAAGATTCATAACTTTCACAAGGGTATTAGTGCTATATACAATGCAAAAAAAACTCATCTTGGATTTGAACTCAGGTCGCTGTATCCATTTCCAATGATGTTAACCATTACAAAATGAGCAGCTCTAAAATTATTAGCATAAGATACCATATTTGAAATCTTATAACTATGAGCCAGTTATTTCTAACATATTTTAGTATTAAATAACCCATAAGGTATTGATATGTTTTTAAACAAACAAACAAAACAAAACAAAACAAAAATTTAGCCTATTTATGCTTTTTTCATAGAATTCTTAGAATCAAACCCAATCCCAAATTTTGAATTATATTTCTGGCTTGGCTATCAAAACTTAATGTTTAACAAAAAAGTTTTAAAATTGTGTTGCCAGGGAAAAAATTTAGAAAAAGGTCTGGAATAGATGAAGAATGGAAACCAAAAAGAATCAAAAATCAAAATGATGTAAAAAAAATAAAATAATCATTCAACAACAACAACAACATAATGGTGTTCTGCAAAGTTAGCCGATGCTGTCTAATATATTCTTGATATCATGATTATGAATCTTGATTCCGGTATGAAGGTACGTTAACCACTCCCAGAAATGCTGCGGGAGTTAAATTTCCTAACAAACTGCCATAAGTGGCTTTGATCAAATTACAAGAATACTTTTTCTTTACTCTTAACAAATACAATTTAAAACAGTATATATATATATATATATATATATATATATATATATATATATATATATATATATATATATATATATATATATATATATCATGGCGCGTGGGCTAGTGGTTAGAGTCGTGGAAAATGGACTCGTTAATTCAAGTTCAATTCCTAGACGAAGCTGTTGGCATTTCACATAGTGCTAATACCCTTGGGAAAGGTATGAATCCATATATTCTCCCTCCAGCTATGGGTTAAATAGTAGGGCAGACTGGGCCCTTCAGCCTTGGGTAGGTAACCAGTCTAGGAGAGGGATAACTCTGAATTCAAAATTCCTGAGGTCGGTCGTTGATTGGGTTTGTGGCAACCCTTGATACACCAATTCTTTCCTATCGACTGTACCAAAAAGTGCGGATGGTCCAACACAAGCCTTCAACACTATAAACAAATCACTGTGTGGGAGTTCATTGTATGAACCCTCATGCGTCAAAAATCGACGAGAGAGTCCATAATATATATCAACATGATTTACATGCTACACTGTTAGATTTTAATATGCAAGTCAATATTTCCACAATAAAATTAGTTTTAATCAAGCAATGCTTGTAAAACATTCAGGATATACATATATTTATATATGTTGTTGTTTATTGATTTTAATGGCATATCAGCCTGTCTGGGGTTATGTCATGCCTAACATTTAGGAAGTGATATATATCATATATTTATATTTATACATTTTAGTAATTGGTTTTAACAATGTGTTAGCATTATTGGGGATTATCTTGTCTATATTCTATGGTATAATTTTATTTTCCTCAAAAAGGAGAGAATATCCTCCATGTTGACGTTTTCAAACAGATCTTTCATATTGTTTGCTTTAAAATAACGGTTTCTGATGTGAGCAAAAAACCTGCATTCCATGAATAAGTGTTTAACTGTCAAAGGTGTTTGACATGTTCCACATTGTGGTTGTTTTTGTTTGAGTATATAGGAGTGCGTTAGTCTTGTATGACCAATGCGTAATCAGGACACAATGACTTGTTCCTTTCTAGACTTCCTTAAAGTTGTCTCCAGCCTCCCAAAGTGGGCTTGATTAGGAAAAGTTTATATTTATACATATATATCCGGGTTAGATCAGTCGGTAGAGTATTCGTAGACACCACAAGGTTCCTAGTTCGATTCCCCACTAACTCAGCGCATGAGTAGCACAGAGATCTGTGCGGTAAAGTAAGGAGCTGATGATAGGTGTGGCGCTCCACCTCAGATGCTAAAAACCATCTCCTTGGTCTAGCGCTATTGAAAAGGGAATAGACTACTGGCTGATACCGACTTTAGGCCGCCCCGTTGACTGTTTCAGATTGTTATATCTATATTCATTAAAAAATACTGTTTTGGGGGATGAGATTTTATTATATAACCCACAAATTATTCATCATATTGTATCATATTGTACATAAATATCATCATCATTAGGTTGGGCTGACAGCACAGATATCCATGACTCTAACTTACCACCTGCCTTGATTGGTCATTGTTCCTGGCAGATCTTTTGTACAGCATCCACAATCTGCACAGAGCTGATTGATGTAGGTTTTTGCTGGTTAGCCTACACTGGTGTGTCCATGTGTAGTTGTCCACAAGAGAACATCATTCATGAATTCATCCTTGCTTCTCAATTAGTGTCCAGCTTGTCTTGTTTGTCTTATTTGGATGGTTTGTATGATAGGAGGCAAGTGGCCATACAGTAGCCGAATCCTTACTACACAGCCTAGAAAAGGCAGCACGAAATATCGGCCTGTACGTGAACTCTGATAAAACTGAGTTCATGTCGTTCAAAAACAAAAGCAACATCTCAACCATCGATGGCAAATTCCTAAACTCTGTAGAACAATTTAGATACTTAGGCAGTAACATCTCCTTCACAGAATACGACGTTAATGCACGCATAGGAAAAGCATGGGCTGTTATAAATAGATTATCGATCATATGGAGTTCCAATCTCACAGACAAGTTAAAGAGACAGTTCTTCCAGGCTGTTGTCATGTCAGTACTGCTGTATGGCTGCACCACCTGGACCGTAACTAAGTGACTAGAGAATAAACTAGATGGGAGCTGCACAAGAATGCTGCGGGTGATCATGAACAAGACGTGGAAACAGCACCCTACGAGAAAACAGCTGTACAGCCACCTACCACATATCACCCAAACCATCTGAGTAAGACGGACAAGACACGCGGGACACTGCTGGAGAAGCAAGGACGAACTCATAAGCGACGTTCTCCTGTGGAAGTCAGCACATGGACAAGCCAGTGTGGACCGACCAGTAAAAACGTACGTTGATCAGCTCTGTGCGGATACAGGATGCTGCATAGAGGACCTCCCGAGAATGATGAGCGATAGGGACGGATGGATGATGACAGCTTCCAAGATTTATTTAAGACAGCATGCAGTATCCTATAATAAGGCTTCTTATTTGTTGCCAGAGAAATGCGTGTGTGCAGCCAAAATTCTAAATCACAACGTTCCTATCTATCTATCTATCTATCTATCTATCTATCTATCTATCTATCTGTCTATCTATCCTAGTCTCTCTCTCTCTCTCTCTATCTATCTATTTAAGTATGTTCATATCCATCTATCTATCTATCTATCTATCTATCTATCTCAGTATGTCTGTTAATCTATCTATCTCAGTTTGTTCATATCTATCTATCTATCAATCAATCAATCAGAAAGAAAGAAAGGAAGAAAGAAAGAAGGTTTAACTTGTACAACAATAAATGATGCTAATGCTGCTGATGATGGTTGGAGAAAAAAAAGTAAAATACACAATAATATAATAGTTCCCATTGAGATTTTTCTCTAAGCATTTCTCTAAGCTGTAATGGTAGATTATACCTGGATGAGGTCCAGATAATAGACAGAGAGCATCACTAAAAAAATGAGTTAGTTGAAGAAATTGGCATACATATGTTTTATATTCATTTTATAAATGAAATTAGTATATATTTCAATACCATGTGGTTTTCTTTATTCAACAAAGAAGGTGTTAGAATATTTAACAAAGAAAAGATTTAAGATGTACATATAAATTTTAAAATGGTTTTGCGGTGGATTAAAAAAATGTATCTTTAAAGTTTTATAATTTGAAAAAATAAAATTTTAATCCTTATATCAATACTCTTGTTCCTCAATCTTCCAACCGTTATCAACTTGTAACACCCTCTGGTTAAAAATCAGACCATCTAAATTGTCCAAGATGAAATGCCAAATTGTAAAACCTGAGTATCCACAGAAGTCCTTTTTTTTTCTTTTTTTTTTAGTGTCGTTATTAATAATATGCAATTGTATTTATAAATACAGGACAATAGTGGTTTACAGTGGGAACAACAGTGACCCTGCCTTTGCTGCTCTCGTACGTGATCATGTCCAGATAATAGACAGAGAGCATCACTAAAAAATGAGTTAGTTGAAGAAATTGGCAGACATATGTTTTATATTCATTTTATCAATGAAACTAGTATATATTTCAATACCATGTGGTTTTCTTTATTCAACAAAGAAGGTGTTAGAATATTTAACAAAGAAAAGATTTAAGATGTACATATAAAAGATTATAAGAAACTCTATATGTGATGGAAAAAATAGAATAACTGATATTATAAGCACTGCTACTTAGATTATTTTAAAAATACTGTTTGCTACCATTTTATTTCTCGATTTACACTGCTAGAAAAAAAAAGAAATACTCTCTCTTATAATACAGTCATAGAATGGAAGAGGTTCAATTGTAAAAAAAAAAAAATTAAATAAATAAAATAAAGTATCATTACTAATTTTATTTATCTTTTAATTTTAGTGGAATTTAAAAATTCTCTTTTTTCTTTTTACTCCCAACTCATTTTTGGAAATGTCTGATAATCTGTATCAAGTGCTTTACCAAGTGCTTTAAGTTATAAAAACTGTTGATAATGCACAGTCCTAAATAACACCTATATCCCATCCCTTTTTTGTCTCTCAATCTGTCAGTTCCATGTTTGGGTGAATCACCATGGTGTAATTAATTGTTAATATGCTGGACTGCAACATTGTACCCCTACTGTTTTTCTACAAGGATTTTGGCAATGAATAACTCATTAAGGTTGATATACCATTAAACAACCCCCCCACCCTAAAAACAGTGTAACCAGGCTTGTTTGTCTTACTTGGATAATCTATGCGATAGAGGTAAGTGGCCATACAGTTACTTTCTTGTGGGGTGCTGTTTCTAAGATTTGTTTAAGAAACATACAGCATCCTTGTATAATTCTTATCTAGGTTTTTCTCTAAGCATTTTGTTAGAGTCCAAATGGTTCAGTCATACAGTAGCACTGACACAAAGAATTGTCGCTTTTTCTTAGCAGAAAGAAAAAATTGACCTTCTGTTGCCTTCTTTCCATGACAGAGCGGTTGGGTAAATACATAATTCTGGCCTTGTGCCAAACTAGGTAAAATTTTTGTAAATGATAACTTTTGAATACAATGTTTAATTTTTCATAATACCCACTGATGCTACCACTACTCCACTAACTTCTCAAAATTTTCTTGTGATGGGAAAAAATTTTGATAAATTTTTTTTTCCCCTTGTTGTTTTGTAATCAATTTTCTTGAAGAAAGGGATTGTCAGGGTCAGGAATTAAGACAAGCATTACTGAGAGAATGGGCCTGATAATGTCAATGCATTATGATTTTATTATAAATGCATTGAAAATTAAGAAGAAAGGAAATTAATATAAGCATTACTGATAGAATAGGCCTATTATATATATATATATATATATATATATATATATCTTATTATAATGGAGATTGTGTGTTTTTCTGTCTGTAACCGAAACTATATTACTACTCAAGTCACAATTCCCTTAGTTATTTACGTTACATTCGCTGTGACTTTATTTTTTATCTAAAACTCAATTACTAATGAAATTGTTTTACGTTAATACTATTGGCCTTATCTATATAGTAATACCATGCAATTGTATTTATATATACAACAAAATAGCGGTTTACAGTGTTAACTGGAAGGCTAATTTGCATATTGATATAACAAATTTGATTTTATTAAATATGTGCTTTGTATTATTGATTTCTAATTGTTTGGTTTTATCTTAATGAATATGACTAAAAATCTCGGGTATAAATCTTTAACGAAATATATTAACAAGAAGAAATAACTGTAATTGTAATTTTGTTCTTGACTTTCTATTTTGGCTAAATAGTTTAATTAGGAAAATTTAGTGATGGAAGAGTAAGTTTCAGCTGTTCTATTTTTCGATTATACCCCCTCTGTTTCAACTTTTTAAATCTGCATTGTTATTTAGTTTCATTAGTATTTCTAATTTAATCTAATATTTTATTACATTAAAACTTAAATACTTGCACCCGAAGGGTGCATATATTTGCTAGTATTAATAATGGAGATTTGCTTCTGGTTTGTGTCTGTAACAAAAATTATGTCACTGCTTACATCACATTACCCAAAATCGTCATAACATATAACATAGAATAAATACACTCAAAATTTGAACATGCAACATTAGACAGTCCTCATTGTTTTTTTTTAAACAAGTTTTAATAAATACGTGACTGGTATTTTTATATATCTATATATAGTTTGTTTTATTTTAATACATATTTAAAGTTTACATTTGAAATTGTTTTATCTTTTCATCCTTTAATGAATTTGATGATTTTACTTACTTAGGGTACAAACTCGCTGACATTGAATTTTTAACTCCCACCCCTCAGGCAATATGTTTCAAAAATCTATTTTTACATCGCTCGGAGGGTGTTTTTTATTTTGCTCTAGTATCTATAATAATAGTTTTATTGTTCTTCTATTTGCTTTTTATTATGTTTTATACTTTATTTGTTTTATTTTTTATCATTTTTAATATATTATTGATTTACACTATTATATTTTTGTTTAGCTTTTTTTTTATTATTTTGTACTAGTATATATAATGTAAATGCATTGGTAATGATTTTACTATAGAAATACAGTGAAAATCGGAAAGAAAGGGATTGTCAATGGTCAGGAATTAAGGCAAGCATTACTGATGGAAAAATACTTTAATTTCAATCATCAAGTGGAGCTGATATCAACACTTTGTTCAGTTCAAAAGTTTCTAAAAGAATGTAGCATAATATTTTGGGAAAAAGAAGAACCACCCTTCAACTTGTACATATAACATTTCTCAGCAGGATATCTCTTGCTTTAAATGTCCCCATAAATATTTCCAGGTGGAACAAGAAAAACGATTTTCAGTGACTTAATACCAAACCCAAAGATTCATGTTCTATACTGAAACATAAGTTGACTCATTCATACAATAACAATATATCAAACTTTAGAGAATACTATTAAATGAGTTACAGTCGGTAGAGCGTTCGGCTAGAAACCACATGGTTCCTAGTTTGATACCAGCCCTCTCCAACTCAGCATATGAGTAGCACAAGGGATCTGTACGGTAAAGTAAGGAGCTGATGGTAGGTGTTGCGCTCCACTTCAGATGCAAAAATAATCTCCTTGGTCTAGTGCTAGTGAAAAGAGGATAGACTCCTTCGCTCATTGGCTGATACCGACTTTAGGCCACCCCAACGACTTTTCACTTTTTATTACAATAGTAATATTACAAGGGGCTGGTTTAGCTCAGTTGGTTGAGTATCCACCTAGGAATCACAAGGTTCCAGGTTCGATGCAGGTCCTTACCAACTCAGTGCTAGTGAAAAGAGGATAGACTCTTTTGCTGTCTGGCTGATACTGACAATAGGTCACTCTGCTGACTTTACTTATTTATATGAGTAAAGTCAACAAAACTCTTGAAAATAATATAATGCTATGCAAAATATAACAAAAGCTTGCAGGTTTTATATATATACTACTTAAATCTCAAGTATAAGATCAAATGTATATTTCTTAGAATATTTTCATTGGTACCATTTTTATTCTAGAATATATTTCTATATATAAAATCTTCATATGAGTTATATAAAATATGGAAAGACTGCTTTAAAAATATCTATTATTTTAACTCTAAACTCATATGTAAGGCTTTTTTAGTACAACTAGCAAATATATGCACCCTCCGGGTGCAAGTATTTAAGTTTTAATGTAATGAAATATTGTATTAAATTAGAAAATCTAATAAGAAGGCAGATAAAAAGATATGTAACAGAGTGGGGGTATAATAGAAAAATAGAAATGAAACTTACTCTTCCATCACTCCCGTCTTTCATTGCTGAATTTTACTTATTTAACTATTTAGTTAAATTAGGAAATAATGAATAAAATGACAGTTATTTTTTCTTGTTAATGGATTTCATTTAAGATTCATTGAAGAGATTTTTGCTTATATTCATTAAAATAAAACCAAACAATTAGAAATCAATAATACTAAGCACATATTTAATAAAATCACATTTTTAATATCAATATGCAAATTAGCCTTCCCATTCACACTGTAAACCGCTATTTTTTGTATATATAAATACAATTGCATGTAATTTGTATGTAGATATGGACAACACTAATAAAAAGGTGAGGCAATTTTATTAATAATTGAGATTTAAATATAAATAAAATCATGGAGAATGTGATGTAAATAACGAAGGGAATTGTGACTTGAGTAGTAATATAGTTTCGGTTACAGTCAGAAAAACACACAATCTCCATTATAATAAGATATTGTTCCTCATTAATTTTATTCTACCACTGTTCTTTGTATGGAACATGATTTTCCAAAACTGTAAACTTTTTCATTCATAGCTTTACTTCTAATTATATTAAGTTTTGTTTGGTTTGGTTGGTTAATTTATAACATATCAACCATTTTTGTGTCATTTAATTAAAGAAAAAGGTTATTTACCTTCTGTTGTATGTACCTGCTGTTGCTTAAGTAGTCATTACTTCATAACTGCTGGTCTAGTGGGAACCAGTTCTTTCAGCATGACTTGACCATAATTTATATTAAGTATTTGTTAATTAAAGTTTTATTCATTTCCAGAACAAAACCTAATATCTGTTAATAATTTATCTATTAAGGATTTAATACTTGAAGTTTAAATTGAAATGAAAAAAAAAAAAGCTTTAGCGTAGAAAGTTAAAAAAAAAAAAAATTGGAGAAAGGAAAATAAAGTGTTAGATTACAATTGTAAGAGCTATATTTATATATCATGAAGTACTTTAAGCAAAAGAAAGTCATTTCTCCTGAATATAAACTCCTAATATGCTGCTTTGAAACCAATGATAACAAATGTTTTTAATAGTATACTATTTCATAATATATATATTAAGAGAGGGAGAGAAAGAGAGAGAGAGAATAAAATGTCTGGAAAAGAGAGAGATGAATCGAAGGAGAGAAGGTAAAAGAAAAATAATAAAAAAAAGATACTTTTGGAACTGATGCAAATATATTGTTGAAATTATAATGACTAGTATAAAATAAAAAAACGCCCTCCAGTCGATGTAAAAATAGATTTTTGAAACATATTGCCTGAGGGGTGGGAGTTAAAAATTCAATGTCAGCGAGTTTGTAAGTAAAATCATCAAATTCATTAAAGGATTAAAAAATAAAACAATTTGAAATGTAAACTTTAAATATATATTAAAATAAAACAAACTATATATAGATATATAATACCAGTCATGTATTTATTAAAACTTGTTTTAAAAACAATGAGGACTGTCTAATGTTGCATGTTCAAATTTTGAGTGTATTTATTCTATGTTATGATGATTTTGGGTAATGTGACGTAAGCAATGATGTAATTTTTGTTACAGACAAAAACCGGAAGTAATCTCCATTATTAATAGATATATGTTATTCTTGTAGAATATAGTAAAAATTACTAAATCAAAACATCTGTGCTTATTCACGAATAAGTATCAGAATTCCAAACATGTATTACACACAAATCATAGAATTTTACATAAATTTTTCTCTCATTAAAGAAGTTGCAGAATTTTAGTTTATGACTATTAGAAAAAGGTACAGTAGAATCCAGAAAATTCTCCAAGAGTAAATTTGTCTTAACTCTAATAACACCTTCTATGCTAGAAATAATAATTGCATTACTGTCTGTGTTACGTAGTCAGGTCTCCATTTTTTTTTATTTTGCCCTTGGATATCTGCTTTCTATTCTTCAAGTGTCATCTCTTCACCATAGGGAAGTTGTTTATCCTCCGATTCCAATGCTGTGTTCTTTTCCTTGGTTCATCTTAGTTCTTTTTATTATCAGAGACAATCACAGAGACAGATTCTTGTTTATAGTTCTTTATTATTATGTAGTGAATTGATAAACAGAGATTTAGTTGTTTTGTTTTACAGCATATAAACCCTTTTAATGCCAAATCAAGTCATTTTGATATTCGGTTTCTAACAGTACCTGCTTGTTGCTTAAATGGTCACCCATCTAAGTATTGAACAGGATCATCGCTGCTTAACTTCAGTGATCTGGTGGGAACCTGCGTTTCAACGTGACGACTGTAAAGAAGCAGAGATGGAATTTTATGTCCACCAAGTTCAGGTGCTCTAAGTCATCTAATTTCCAATCCTATTTTCCCAGTGTCATCTGATCACAGGATTGTCTAAACCAATGAGAAGCATCGTTTGAAATGAACCCAAGTTAAAACTTTGTGACTCAAAGTGCTTTTTCATGCTTGACCATTATTTCAAATTACACATCCTGCTAAAAATGATAGGGTTGGGGTGTTAGAATGCACCGACTGCACCTCTGCAGAGGGGTAAAACTCCCCTAAATGTGGCCATCTGTTAGCCATGGGTGGTGACCTGTGATGCTTAAGGATAGAACCCAGGTAGTTGAGCAGTCCATGATATGTAATACTCCATATGACCTTTAGGCACCCCTTTTTGATCTCGATTAAGAAAGGACATGTTTTTGATTTACAGCGTCAATATCCGGTTGTTTGTTAGGGGTTAGGGTTAAGGTTTAGTTTAATTAAAAAGAAAATCTAAAAATCGTCTGTTCAAACAACCGGATATTGACGGTGTAAATGAAAAACATGTCCTTTCTTAATCGAGATCAAAAAGGGGTGCCTAAAGGTCATATGGTCCAAATCTTTTTGTAAAAAAATATATAAAAGTTCAACTCTTGAAGTTTTATCATTAATGAACTTTTTGATTATCACACTTTAACATGACCACCATCTTTGTTGATCCATTTTCAACTTGCTGAAGGATTTTGTGGACATCCGTTATATATACATAGTGCAAGTGATTGGATCACAGTGGAAAATTTGTTGGTCATTTAAATGAAGCTCTGATTGACAAACAAAAAAACTGTTGTAAAGTCACATGACTTCTTCTGTATTATATTGGCCTGTATTTGAGTCATGAGACACTGGAGGCCACCCACTGATGGGAATAATGGAATTTCTCATAATATTTTTGGCAAATAATGTCTGATCTTAATATTTGTATGTCTTTTTTTTTTTTAATTAGGAGTCACAGAGTTCAAGTTGTCACGCAATCGTAAAATAAAAGATGAAATTCTTGAAAATATTAAAGAATGCAACTACTTAAAACAGATGATAAAAATAGAGAATGATTCTGAAAATGGAATAAAAATCTTATTATAATGGAGATTGTGGGTTTGTCTGTCTGTAACCGAAACTATATTACTATACAAGTCACAATTCCCTTAGTTATTTACATCACATTCTTTATGATATTATTTTTTATTTAAACCTCAATTATTAATAAAATTGTTTTACATTATTAATACTGTTGACCATAATTACATACTAATAACATGCAATTGTATTTATATATACAACAAAATAGCGGATTACAGTGTGAATGGGAAGGCTAATTTGCATATTGATCTTAAAAATTTGATTT
Organism: Doryteuthis pealeii; assembly: GCA_023376005.1. Classification (NCBI taxonomy): domain Eukaryota; kingdom Metazoa; phylum Mollusca; class Cephalopoda; order Myopsida; family Loliginidae; genus Doryteuthis; species Doryteuthis pealeii. Next base: position 9,573,775 of record CM042167.1, read on the forward strand.
TGATAAATATATGCTTACGTATTATTGATTTCTAATTGTTTGGTTTTATCTTATTGAATATGAGCAAAAATCTCGGGGATACATCTTAAAAGAAATCCATTAACAAGAAGAAATAACTGTAATATTATTCTTTAATTCCTATTTTAACTAAATAGTTAAATTAAGAAAATTTACCAATGAAAGACGGGAGTAATGGAAAATGATGGAAGAGTTAATTTCAAAGTTGTTCTATTTTTCGTTTATACCCCCTCTGTTCCAAATCTTTTTATCTGCATTCTTATTCAGTTTCATTACCCTTTCTAATTTAATATGGTATTTCATTATATTAAAACTTAAATACTTGCACCCGGAGGGTGCATATATTTGCTAGTATGTATAATAAGAGATTGGAAGAGATTTAGTAAAAATAAAGATATAATGATAGGAACCTTACCAACATGCTTTAAGTGTAAAGTATAAAATTATTGTATCATCATCATCATCATCATCTATGCCAAGTTAAGTCCTAGCACCTATATGATTTTCCCAACCCTATTGCCCTTATGACAAGCCCCACCCCTTTTTATCATATGAATGCTAGAAGGCGGTGGCTGAGGGTCTACATGTCCTGGGAATGACATTAAACTTTATCTGATGGTGAGGTTCGAGTTTTGGAGGTTTGGGGAATGTGGAGCACCCCTTCATCACCATTGCTCCCTGGTCCACTCTGACCCGGAGTGGTGGTACCTGTTGGGGTCCCATCTATGGGTTAAATAGAAAAATGAATTTATAAAAAAACTTGTATTATCCATTAAGAATTGATTTATTTCAAAACTTTATCGGCACATTTAATGCCCACTGAGGTTGATATGCCGTAAAACAAAACAAAAACAAACAATCATCTATGCCAAAGGCATAGATCTCCATGACTCTTCCTCACCATCCATCTCTATTGGACATTCTTCTTGACAGTTCCTTTGCACAGCATCCAGTATCCACATAGAGCTGACTGGTGTGTTCATGTGTAGGTGCTTGTAGGAGAACATCACTTATGAGCTCGCTCTTGCTTTTCCAATATGTGTTATTTGTCTTATCCAGATGGTTTGTGTGATAGAAGGCAATTGGCCATACAGCTTCTCTTTTGTGGGATTTGTTAAAGCCAGCTCATAGCATCCTTGTACAATTCTCAGTTAGATCTTTGTCCAAGCACTTTGTTACAGTCTAAATGGTGCAGCCATACAGTAGCACTGACTTGGCTACAGCTTGGAAGAATTCTCACTTTTTATTATCGGAGGGATCAATTTCCATCTAGCTATAGATAGATCGATAATCTAGCTATAGATAGATCAATAATCTAACTATAGCTGTTCATGCCTTTCATATGCATATATTAACATTTTTTTCTGTAGGTATGTGTTATATCCCGAGATGTAGGAATAACAACATAATAATAAAAACAGTGAGATATGTTTAACATATAACAATATTTGTTTTATTTATTCTCACTGACAGGGAATACAGTGGATGGTTTTGGATAAAATTCAGCCATGTGTATCATGCGTGTGGTCACACATGGGGCCAGTCCTTGTCTGCCTGACTGTCAGTCTTTTGTCTCCCTCCTTGTTAGAGAGTATATCCGGTTTTTCATTAAGGGGAGATAACACTCCCTAACAGTATGTAAACTGGTTTACTAATTTCAGGGGCTTAGTGTCTGGTGTGGAGATGTCTCCATCTGTTATATATTGTACAAACGGAAATATGAATTTCCGGTTTTATTAAACAAAGAAGTTTAACAACTGCCCGTTATCAGATCAAGAGATAAAAATGTGTGGGAGTAGCTATGAATATAAAAGAACCGAGGGCTCGAGACAGGTCAGTCGTCAGTCAACCCCGGAGGCAGTCAGCCAAAGAGAGAGTGAGGTGATCGGGGTCAGTAGTCGGGGAGAGTCGGTACGAGTTAGTTGGCCGAGCGGGACATCGTGTAGTTGGTATCGGAAAAGCTAGCCTTAATATTTACCAACTGAAAAAGCTTGTCACCCAGAAATTTAATCGAAGGACCAAAAGTCTAAAGACTGAATATATTAATTAAACTGACCCTCTCTCTCGAAGTTAAGAAGCTTGAATTTATTTCAATAAACTTCTGGAGGATAACTTTGGTGTTATTGTCATCCCTTACAACGAAGATAAAACTATTGCAATTTAGTACCGTGACGCTGCTGCGATGCAACACATCTTGCCTTGTAAACATAGAAATTAACTATTCCAAATTCATTTCTTTGGACAATTAAATCCCTTCTTTGTATCAATGATATTATAATCATAATGTTTTGATTATTCCAGTTTCTGATTTTCTTCAGGTGTATTGTCTGTATAGAGGGTCGCTTTTTCCAGCAGTGTAAATTAAAATGATATTTTGTTCAAGCAGCAATTCTCTCATGATCTCAATTATTTTAATTTTCTTTTTCTTTTTTTCAGTTTATGCATGCATCTTGTTCCAATCTTTTATGTGAAGATTTTCTCAGATCTTTTTTCTTTGTTTGATTCTCCAACACATTCTTTGTGGAGCAAAGAAAAATCACATTGTGTTGAAATCTGTACTTGCTTGGCTTTTCAGACAATGTATTTCACTTCCTTTAACGTCCTCACTTTCTAGCAATATTCTTTCTCAATTATCTGGACCTTATCACACAACATTCTATTGGCACGCCTCGGAATATGAAAACTGCATTCCCTGCAGAAGGGTAAGACCTCCCTCAAAAATGAGTATTCTTGATATATATTCACCAACCACTCAGCATGAGCAGGATGCAACACAAGGTCAATTTTTTAAACAGAGTTTAACAGGTTTGAATTCAGTTTTCCATCTCCTAGACAGGTTAAAGAGTCCACTCTGCCCTACTATTTTACCCATAGCTCGAGGGAAGATAGTTGGATGTATACCTTTCCCAATGGTATTAGTCCTATATAAAATGCAAAGAGCCTAGTCTAAGATTTGAACTCAGGTCTGGATATGGCACTAAAATACATCTAGTGGAGAGGCACCAGGTTTGGGAAATGAAGAGTACCCCCTTGCTGGCATTAGTCTCAGGTCTACTCTCACCTGGAGTCATAATACCTCTATGCATCCAAATAGATTTTTTTTGAAATTATTAGTATTAGATAGGAATACTTGAAATCATAACTGTATGCAAATTATTAGTATGAGGAGTACTTGAAATTATATAACTGAGAATTGAGTGCAAACATAATTACAATTATCAGATAGGAAGAGTTACATGAAACCATATAATTGCTAGAAGAATAAAAGACTGACTTCAGCATTAAATAACCCAACAAGGGTTGACATGCCATAAAACCAACCAATTAATCAACCTATCATTGCTTGAAACAAAAAAGATTGTATTTGGCATTAAATAACCCAACAAGAGTTGACATGCTATAAAACCAACCAATTAACCAACCTATCATTGCTTGAAAGAAAAAAGATTGAATTTGGCATTAAATAACCCAACAAGGGTTGACATGCTATAAAACCAACCAATTTAATCCTTATCCCTTAGGGTGTAATGTGTACAATTCTCACTTCAGATATGATTAGCCATTCAAGATTTTTTTTCCACCTTTTTATTGGAAAGTTAAAGATTTCTTAAAGTTGAAGACAACAGAAACTGATTAAATCTTTTAGGAAAGTCACACACAGATCAATTGTTGCATTCTCATTTCTTAGTTCCTTTGCTTTTTGTTTCTTATGTCTTCTTTTAATAGTTGTTGCCTTTCTTTCAATTAGAAGAAAGGAGGAGAAGAAGAAAATAGTAAAGAGGAAGAAAGAAGAAGAAGAAGAAGAAGAAGAAGAAGAAAGCAGTGAAGAAGAATGGAAGAAGGAAGAAGAAGAATGAAAGAAAGAAGAAGAAGAATGGAAGAAAGAAGAAGAAAAACAGTAAAGAGGAAGAAGAAGAAGACGAAGAATGAAGGAAGAAGAAGAAGAAGAAGAAGAAGAAGAAGAAGAAGAAAACAGTAAAGAGGAAAAGAAGAAGACGAAGAATGGAAGGAAGAAGAAGAAGAAGAAGAAGAAGAAGAAGAAGAAGAAACAACAGTAAAGAGGAAAAGAAAGAAGAAGAAAAGAAGAAGAAGAAGAAGAGAAGAAGAAGAAGAAAGAAGAAGAATGGAAGAAGAAGAATGGAAAGAAGAAGAAGAAGAAGAAGAAGAAGAAGAAGAATGGAAGAGAGAAGAAGGAGAGAAGAAGAGAGAATAATGGAAGAAAGAAGACAACAGTAAAGAAGAAGAAGAAGAAGAAGAAGAAGAGAGGCTTCATTCTTTAAAAGTGCGGATGAATAAAAAAACATACAGAGAGAATGGGGAAGGGAGAAGAAGAAAAAAAAAACGAAAAAAGAAGAAAAGAAACCAATAATAGAATAAAAGAAAATCCACTTGAAGATGTGAATGAAATTATCACGGATCTGTGAAGAAGATTTTTAGAGGCGAATATTTTTGTGCAAATTGAAAAATGAATTATTAGACAATTAGTGTTGTATCTCTCTGCATTCTGAGTTCCATTTCTGTTAGTTCTTATTAATTAGGAACACAGAATTCACATACACATAGTTTTCATTGCTCTATTTCCATCTTAAGCACACGTGCGATAGAACAGCACAGGACACAATATGCATTGTGCTACTATGCGTGCTAACTCAATTCTCAGTATCTCTAACATTCCCTGGGAGTCATCCGGTCACATGAATCCACAAACCAATGAGAATCCTTTTTAACGTCAATTTGGGGTCAAAGTTTGTCTGTCAAACTCTCAGATGATTTTCCATGAATTTAACAGTTAAATTTAAATCTTAACTACACTTTATTACACAAATGATAGGCTATGCCTATTCATTATGTAACACAATGAAAAGGGATGATGGGAGGTCAATATGGATTAGCTGGCATACGAAGGTAAGAGATATCATAGAATTGATTAAAGAATAAAAATGGAATTTTTTCTTAGTAGTAATGGGGGGGGGGCAGTCCCCGTGTCATCAGTGGTTAACATTCTGGACTTAAATTTCGTATTTAGCTGTTAATGGTTAAGATAATAAAAGGTGCAAAAGATCAATTGAATGGTGGCCAAGAAATAATAAGTATAACAGAAAAAGATCCAAAAGGAAATGGAGAAATGAGAAAGTGAAGTTTTCTTGCAGAATGGGTTAGGGATGAGATAGAGAAGTTTTGTTATTGTTGTTGTTTATTGATTTTAACGGCATATCAACTCGTCTGGGGTTATGTCATGCCTAACGGTTAGGAAGTTATACATATCGTGTATTTATATTTATACTTTTTAGTAATTGGTTTTAAAATGTGTTAGCAAAATTGAGGATTATGTTGTATGGTATTGATTTATTTCATGTCTATATTCTATGGTATAATTTTATTTCCCTCAAAAAAGAGAGAATAACCTACATGTTGACATTTTCAAATAGATCTTTCATATTGTTTGCTTTAAAATAACGGTTTCTTGATGTGAGCAAAAAACCTGCATTCCATGAATAAATGTTTGACTGTCAAAGGTGTTTGACATGTTCCACATTGTGGTTGTTGTTGTTTGAGTATATAGGAGTGTGTTAGTCTTGTATGACCAATGCATGATCGGGACACAATGACTTGTTCCTTTCTAGACTTCCTTAAAGTTGGTCTCCAGCCTCCCAAAGTGGGTTTGATTAGGAAGAGTTTATTGTGGATGTTGTTATTCCAGTGTTGTTGCCATTTTAAATCTATTAATTTTAGGTTTCAATCAGTATATGGTATCTGAAGAAGCTGCGGAACATTTGTTCTGCAGAGATGAGAGTTCACTGGGAAAGTAATATCACATAATTTATTTAAGAGAGAAATATTTTATCAATATCAAAATAGAAATAGAAATATATTGCAATAATTCCCCAAACTCTGAATTCAAACCTGTTAAACTCCACTTAAGAAATTGACCATGTGTTACATCCTGCTCATGCAGTGTGGTTGGTGTGTGTATGTCTGTGTGTGTATATATATATATATATATATTGCAATAGTATGAGTAATAAAGACTTCCCAATTGTATATTGTCATGGATCCCTTATAGGATTTCCCCCAAATCACACACATACACACAACATGCCCTCTCATATATCTGTCTCCCCCTCTCTCTTTCTCTCTCTCTTCTGTCACTCCCTCTCTCTCTATCTATCTATATTTTTGTTTCTCTCCGTCTCTCTGTCTCTGTCTCTTACTCTGTCTCTCTTTTTCTGTCTCTCTGTCTATGTCTGTCACCCTCTCTTGTCCATTTGGATTGAATACATTTGTCTAGTAAGGGAGTCCCCGTGGGGTAATGTTAAACGTCCTGGACTGCGACACCCTAGTAAGCGGATTTGAACTATTCAAGTTATGAGGTCCACTTTTGGACTAAAAATATGTGCACATAAAGTAAGGGATCAATTTTTTATTATAACCAAGTTATAAACAGGTCCCCCATTTCTTGCCAACAATGGATTCTATACATTTCTCTTATGGGCGAGACCCCATGGCATAGTGGCTAACCTGCTGGATTGTAACATCGCAGTAATCGAGTAAAAGTATTTTTTAACAATCCCTGCCAACTTAAATAAAGCAATTTTTTGAAAATCAAAATTAATGTAAACACGTATACCTATATATAAAGTAAAGTCGTCGGGCGGCCTAATGTCGGTATCAGCCAGACAGCGAGGGAGTCTATCCCCTTTTCAATAGCGCGATACCAAGTAGATTATTTTAGCATCTGAGGTGGAGCACCACACTTACCATCAGCTCCTCACTTTACCGCACAGATCCCTGTGTTACTCATTCGCTGAGTTGGCGAGGGCCAGTATCGAACTAGGAACCTTGTGGTTTCTAGCCGAACGCTCTACTGACTGAGCTAACTTGGCCCTATATACCCTATATACTCGTGCTTAATGCAACATAAATCTTTGCCAAATATTAGAGGTTTGCACCAAATGTGAGATATAAACTTTGTGTGCAATTCATTATCTTAGTTTGTTGACTGCAACTGATAAACTTAGCCTATCAGTAGTTTACTTTTTTGCCAATAGATGGCTCACATACTTGTATCTTGCCAGCTGTGTTTATATTGCTGTAGTGTTGTATTTTCCTTAAAATCACTCAAAAAATTATAGAAAATCAAGGAGGTTGAAGAGAAAATATATTTCCACAGCCATATATGAGTCTTAGTCTAGCTAATCAAATATGGAACTAGCATGATATATATATATATATATATATATATATATAATATATATATATATATATGATACAGTCTGCTCTACTATTTTACCCATAGCTGGAGGGTGAATATATGGATTCATACCTTTCTTAGGGGTATTAGCGCTATGTGAAATGCAAACAGCCTTGTCTAGGATTTGAACTTGGGTCAACAAGTCCATTTCCCTCTAACCATTATGATATATATATATATATATATATATATATATATATATATATAGGATATATGATGAAATCATCTTTTGGAGATCAAATTTGAGGGATGCATGATACTTGATTGGTGTTTTTGTTTAATGGCATATCAACCTTCATGGATCATTTAATGCCAAAGCCATCCTTGTAGAAGAACATAAGTGGTACTATTTAACCCATAGTTGGGGGTGGATGAGAAGTTCATACCTTTCGCAATCCAGCATGTTAGCCACTGGACTTCCCAATGATACTCAAGTATATATGGTAAGCAGTTCGATTTCTATTTGTCATAAATTTGTAACTAATTGTGATAAAAATATTAGAAGCAGATTAATATTAGGTGTGGAGGTTACTCAATTTCCTTTGAAAGATTTTTTTTCTTTCAATTTTACAAATCACAAATATTATTAGTATTATTAGCGTTATTCGGACTATTGTCCCCATCTTCATTGTTATTTGTACAACGTTTCGGCCGATGTACCCTCAGGCCTTCTTCAGTTATTTCTTGTCGGACTCGGGAACCTTCTCGGACTCGGGAACCTTCTTTTCGAACTCGGGAACTTTCTCGTATTCCCGAGTCCGACAAGAAATACCTGAAGAAGGCCAGAGGGTATATCGTCTGAAACGTTGTACAAATAACAATGAAGATGGTGACAATAGTCCGAATAACGCTAATAATACTAATCTTCAAGCCTCATCTCAAACATTCAGAGAAATAACAAATATCATTTTGTAAAAAAAATATTATTTTATAAAAACAGTAGTCACTTCTGTTTTTATGAGATATTTCTTATTAAATTTTGATAAAAGACAAAAAGGTTTTTTTGTAGAATCCCAGAATTTATTTCATCAATCCCTAGGGTTTCACAAAATCAACATTGGGGAAACACTTGTCTTGAGAAAAACCCAGAAGAATAGATTTTATTTTATGATACTTTGCATTGTTAATATAATTTATACATTATTTGTAGAGGTTGTATAAGTACATCACACACTTGTCTACTTTGGGTAAGAAGTCAAAACTTGGTTGATTGGTTGGTTGTTTTGTTTTACAGCATATCAACCCTTTTTGGATCATTTGATGCAGAATCAAGTCATTTTTGATAAACAAAAGATGGTTGTTGGCAGTACCAACTGTTGCTTAAGTGGACATCCAATTAAGTATGGAACAGGCTCATTGCTACTTAACTTTGGTGATCTAGCAGGAACCTGTGCTTTCAGTGCAATATCAAGACTTGGATCTGAGATGATTTTATTGACAGTAAAATTGTTCCTAAGTACTGAATAGTTACAAAATTTAATTACCACTTTTAAAAATAAATCAACAAACAGAAAAGAGATTTACCATTCATACTTTTATGATTAATTTTAATGGCATGTCAACCTATCTAGGATTATTTTATGCCTTGTGGTTATATGTACATTTTTTGTGGAGTGAAAGAGTTTTTTTGGGACGGTGGCATACAATACAAATCCTTTTTAAATAGACCCATAGATGGGACTCTAACAGGTACTACCACTGAGTTAGAATGAACTTGTGAATGTCAACCTGTCTAGGATTATTTTATGCCTAGAGGTTAGGGAATCATGTTCATACCTACATTTTTTGTGCATTTGTTTCTTAAGAGTTTTTTTGGGTGTAGGTATACAATATGAATCCTTTTTAAACAGATCCATAAATGGGACTCAAACACTCTGGATCAGAGTAAACCTGAGAATTATCTATATATATAAATATTCTTGTTCCTTTATCTTCCGACCATTATCATTTTGCAACACCATTACTGTCGAATTGGTAAGACAAGGCAACATCATAGAAACCAAGCAGCCAATCAGGACTCAAGGAACGGAATCACCCAAATACACGAATGGACTATTCTTGATTTCTAAAAATACCCACTGTCTTGGCACTGGTTCAGTTGTGCTTAGCTAGTTGCTGTTGTTCAAACCAACAGTACACAAAATCACTTCAACAACCATAAGAATCAAAATTTAAAAAAAAGTTCCCCCAAGTCCAATTACTATGCATACTAAATAAATTTGGTAGCTCTATAGAGTACAGAAACTCTTCTCAATTATTAATACTACTAGGACCTGTGGATATACAACAGCATGATAATTTAATTATTGCAACATTTGATATGTTTACTTAAGAGCTATTGTTAACTAGTTCAATATGTAAAAAATATAATAATCTTGATTTAACTCTCTCACTCCTTCTTAAAAGGAGGGGGGTTGTAAAATATCTACACTGATTTCCTGATAAAAATATGGGGGGGAGGCGTTTGAAATATCTACATTAATTTGCCAACAAAAAAGTGACAATAACACGACTCAGAAAGTATATAAGTTGGGCTGGAAATTCACCTGATGCTGGCTCGCTAAAACATAGTGTAGTGGCAGGAGGCCAAGATGCCATAAGATCTAAGTACCAAAATTACTTCCATAATTCACAATTTCAATATTACAAATAAAACAAATATGTAACTTCTTTTTTTTTCTTTTCAATTCATTATATTTCTACATTGAGCATTTAAGACCATTAGGAATGTTTCATTTTTAAAATTGGGTGAAATAAAATGGAACAAATATGAAATCTGCGACACCAGATAAATTATTTCTCTGAATGTTTGAGATGAGGCTTGATGATTAGTATTATCTGTGTTATTCGGACTATTGTCCTCATCTTCATTGTTATCGAGTCCAATAAGAAATACCTGAAGAAGGCCAGAGGGCACATTGGCCGAAACATTGTACAGATAACAATGAAAATGAGGACAATAGTCCGAATAATGTAGATAATACTAACCAGATAATCTGGATTTACATTTTTTTTATTGCATCTTGAACAATTTGGACGGTCTCATTTTTAACCAGAGGATGTTGCAGAATGATAACAGACAGAAGATTTAGGAATACCAGTATAAATCATCAATATAGATACATTTTACTCAATGTTAATACATCAATAATGATAAAAGTATATGCAATATATTAGTATTCATTTCTTAAGTTTATTTCCTGAGAAAAGTATTTTTTTAAACTGATGACAACAAAGATCTTTTCTTTGATTAAAAAAAAATATACAAAGAAATTTTAGAATTTATGGGTGTGGCTCTGAGATTGTTGATGAGTTGTGCCCAGAAGTGTGGAAATAATTTGGTCAAAGCTTTATCTTTGTAATTCAATCAGTTTTAGATATTCAAGTCAGAGAAATACCAGAGAACATTCTTCTGAAAAGAATCATATTTCAATTCCATTCTATGGAATTTTAAATTTCTATACACTTGGCTGGATAATGTTTTTTATAACACGTTTTATTCATGATGTAATAGACTTTTTTTTTTACAGCAACTTCATTGTTTTCTTCTTGATTTTCCTGTTTAGGATTGGATATCTGGGGCAAAAACTCTCTAAAGATTACAGATAGACTAAAAACACTTAAAACAATTAAATCCAACAAACTTAATATATGGTCTTTTGACATAAGAGAACAGATATATCAACATATCCTTTTAATTCAAGAAATACGAGCGGATTTTGGTCAGACATAAAAAAGTGATTTAAGATTTTGTCACTTTATCATAAAAATGTAAATGCTTTGTAGGGATACTAAAACAGCTTGGCTGCTGATATATACTAGGTCAATAAAACTGTTCATTTTATTTTTTTTAAAGATTTTGGTTCATGAGAAAATGTCAAAAACTTCCCCTGGGTCCACTTAGTATAAAGTCTTGTCACCCTTACATATTGTTTTAACATTCATTATTTTTTGTTTTAATAATATCATGTATATGTAATTATTTTACCTCTAAAAAAATCTTTAAAAATTAAATTATTTTCTAGAATTTCAGGCTGTATTATTCAATTATTTACCTCTAAAAAAATCTTTAAAAATTAAATTATTTTCTAGAATTTCAGGCTGTATTATTCAATTATTTACCTCTAAAAAAATCTTTAAAAATTAAATTATTTTCTAGAATTTCAGGCTGTATTATTCAATTATTTACCTAAAAAAAATCTTTGAAAATTAAATTATTTTCTAGAATTTCAGGTTGTATTATTCAATTATTTACCTCTAAAAAAATCTTTAAAAATTAAATTTTTTTCTAGAATTTCAGGCTGTATTATTCAATTATTTACCTCTAAAAAAATCTTTAAAAATTAAATTATTTTCTAGAATTTCAGGTTGTATTATTCAATTATTTACCTCTAAAAAAATCTTTGAAAATTAAATTATTTTCTAGAATTTCAGGTTGTATTATTCAATTATTTACCTCTAAAAAAATCTTTAAAAATTAAATTATTTTCTAGAATTTCAGGCTGTATTATTCAATTATTTACCTCTAAAAAATCTTTAAAAATTAAACTATTTTCTAGAATTTCAGGCTGTATTATTCAATTATTTACCTCTAAAAATCTTTAAAAATTAAATTATTTTCTAGAATTTCAGGCTGTATTATTCAATTATTTACCTCTAAAAAAATCTTTAAAAATTAAATTATTTTCTAGAATTTCAGGTTGTATTATTCAATTATTTACTTCTAAAACAATCTTTAAAAATTAAACTATTTTCTAGAATTTTAGGTTGTTTTGTGTAATTATTTTACCTCTAAAAAATATGTAAGTGGTAACAAGACAGTAAATTTGGTAGTTAAATCAAACAGTCTGACCATTTATAGAAGACAGACATACAAACTCTTCACAATTATCAATATAAATATTTTACTCAATGCTATCATATCAGTAATGATAAAAATTATGCAGACTAACAGGGTGTAGGTATTTACCCAATCTGTTTGTCATAGGTAGTATGTGATACAAGGTCACAAGTATGGGGCATCAAGTGAGGATCAAACTCACTATTCGTTGGTAGCAATGGATCTAGCTTGCTAACCACGATGATCAGTGTGGATGTGGGGTAAGTGCAACTTCTGTATAAGGTGACACCTGACAGATTTTTGAGTAGAATATAATATAACACTTTAATCAATTTTCATAAAAATTATATTACTAAAAAGAATATTGATTAGTTAATTGATTTTAAGTTTAGTGTCATAAGCAGGACATCTCTACATATATCAGTCAATGTATTGTAATCACCACCAACAAAGCTAAAAGAAAACCTCATGCAAAAATTACTTCCATTATGTAAGAACAGAGTTATTTTTTTAAAATTTCTGTTTACATTTGTACAAAAATCAATTGGAAACTTTTCAGTGCTAAAATATTTATTGAACTATTTGAATTTGAAAAAGTTTCTAGTATTTATTTCTTTGAATAGTGAATTTATCTAAAAAAAAAAGAAAAATTAAAAAAAAAAAGCAAGACTTATTTTTGTTACATTCATACAACCTCCTCTTATTTTAGAATTATCTGCATTATTCGGACTATTGTCCTCATCTTCATTGTTATCTGTACAACGTTTCAGTCAATGTGCCCTCCGACCTTCTTCAGGTATTTCTTGTTGGACTCGGGAACATTCTTTTTGGACTCAGGAACTTTCTTTTCAGACTTGGGAACTTTCTTGTCGTAATCGGGAGCCATCACGGAACTTTGAACCTAAACCTTTATTCAATCCACGGGGGTATCCTGTTCTCATTCCGCTAACCATAGCTGGGGTAGAGGCGTTAAGCTGTGTTAATTATTATTCTATGTTACTGCTGACCTTGACCAGGACTGAACTTGCAGTCTAGATTTAACTCTCACTTAGAATTGTCTTAACCTAACTCCTTTATCCACTAGGTCATGTGTCTAATTGGACAATCCAGTGTGAATTTTGGTTCCCGAGATTGAAAAGAAGGTTTCCAAGTCTGAAAAGAAGGTTCCCCAGTCCGAGAAGGTTCCTCAGTCCAACAAGAAATACCTGAAGAGGGCCGGAGGGCACATCGTCCGAAACGTTGTACAGATAACAATGAAGATGAGAACAATAGTCCAAATAACGCAGATAATACTAATCATCAAGCCTCATCTTAAACATTCAGAGAAATAATATTTTTTTACATTCATACAATCTCCTCTTATTTTGTTTTATTGCATCTCAATTAACATAAGCATAAATGTGAAAACATCATGTCTGTGAAAAAAATGTTCTTTATAGTAAAAAGATAGTATATCAAATAATATATTGACTGAATCTTTTAATTGACTTTAGTGTAGTTCCTTTTGAAAATACTTTTATCATTGTTGGTTTAGCTCAGTCAGTAGAGCATCTGTCTAGGAACCACAAGGTTCTGGGTTCAATCCTGGCCCTAGCCAAATCAGAGCATGAGTAGCACAGCTTGGATCAGTGCAATAAAGCGAGGAGCTGATGGTGGATATGGCACTCCACCTCAGATGTAAAAACAATCTCTTTGATCTAGCGCTAGTGAAAAGGGGATGATACCAACAATAGGTCATCCCACCTACTATATTATATATACTATACTTAGATCAACTCAATGGAATTGACAGACAATGACTTCGGCCAGGGTCCAGTGAGCTTTGGCCGCTGGACCTGCCAGAGGTTAAATGAATAGCATTGATCCCAGAGGGCCATCCCACCAGGCAACACCTGCCTGCTCGATTTAAAGGGGCAGGGCTGGGTTTATTGCCCAGTGCCTGAGGTGCCCCATCTTCAGGGGGAATGCTGAGGGGATTAACGCAATTTTTCAACCTGCCACCCATGAGTCTTGTGGGTGGTCCCACATTAATAGGGCCTTGTACCTGATCTTGTACAAGTGGGGTACGAGGATAATATCGACTTTAAGGGCAGTTTTTCATTGGAGGAGTATAAAATCAGGTGACTGAAATCCTAGAAGTTAGAAAGTAGATTTTACCTCTGAATCAGTAAGCTGAGAGCTGCCAAAGTTGACAGACCTTAGTTTGTGCAGTCCTTATTTTCATCTATGGTCCAGAAGGCTAATTCCCGACTGCCATATGAAGTCAGTAATGTGTAAGAAGACATCTTGAAATGAATAAAGAATGTATGCTCAGAAAATGTCTTCATTTTGAATATCTCAGCAAAGAAGAAAGAAACAGCATGGGGCAGTGAACCGTGTGGGGCAGTGAACCATATGAGGCAATGAGAAGAACAACCACCAACAAAGAAGAGACAAAATGGCTTACAAATACAAAAAGATATATACTGTAATTATTTGTGCATAAGAAGCACTATTTTTCCAGATTTTTTAGACCAAAAGTTAGAGGTGTGTATATGGTAACTATGATTAACATTTTTCCAGCTACATACCTCAACATTTTTAGATGGGATGACAGTAAGTTATATCGGACAATATGACCTTTAGGCACCCCATTTGCGATCTCGATTCGTGGGGACATTTTTTCCATTTACACTGTCAAAATCTGGTTAATTGTTAACAGACGATTTTTAGAGTTCTTTTTTTCAAATTATAAAACTAACCCCAACCCTAACCCCTAACAAACAACCGGATTTTGACAGTGTAAATGAGAAAAGTGTCCTTGTGAGTCGAGATTGCGGAAGGGGTGCCTAAAGGTCATATGGTCCATTATATCTATAGTCCAAACTAGTGTATTTTATGCTCATACAGAGAAATATCCTCTGTTAATGTGTGTTTGTTTATAATTTTGTTTCTCCTAATCTGAGCTTATTTTTGCCACTCACTTGTTGCATTTTTATGTGAACATGTCCATGTGTTTACTCTAAATATTGTGTAAATTTTGTGTTTTAAGACATAATATAAACTATATAAATTCTTATATTTAGTCAATAGAAAGTTGAACCAATGCTAAATTTTGTGTAAATTTAGCTGCTACAAATTCTAAAAAAGTCATTGTCTATCATATCAGAGAATTTTTTCCCCAGAATTTCTTTGTCCAAATTTAAGGGTGTGTGTTATATACAAATAATTATGGTATATATAGTTTCATTTTCAATTTTCATAAAAATCTAAGACAAACAATTTTCTTGTTATCTCTATAAGATTTATCACTATTTACGAATTCTATTGAGAATTTGAATTTCATGAATTCTATTAAAACATTCAACAACATTATTTGTCTGAATCTTTTTAGACGAGGCTAGATGTGTATTATTTTGATTTTTTGGACTGTTGCCCTTATCTTTAGTGTGGGATGTAAAAACACCACATTTCAGCTGCTGTATTGTCTGGCCTTCTTCAGGTGTTCCCTGTCTATCCTAGCATAGCAATGACCCGATAGTATCATTTTGAATAGTTTGTCTGTTGATCGAACAAGGTGTCAAAGAACTTTTAAAGATTTCATTCAAATAACAATGATGTCCTTATTTGAATGAGATCTTCAAAAGTTTTAGACACCTTTTGGCTCAACAATCAATCTATTCAGGTTGGGTAATTACTATGCTCACTTAGAACACCTGAAGAAGGCTGAAGGATACTGATGTAATGAATATGCATACACCTGGGTCCCCCTCACAGTAATATGATTGGCTGGTGTCATCCATAAATACAGAGCAATGTAGAGGTACAATGCCTATGACTTCAATGTTGCACCATTACTATTACTTACCTGCTTGATTGTACCAATCTATTACTGTGGCCCCACCACTCTGCTACATCTACTAAATATATCCCTTCCCGGGACATATCAGTTACAATGGCCAAAACATGTTTTTACATACCACAATGAAGATGAGGACAACAGTCCAAAAAATCAAAATAATATTCACTGATATATTATTTTATTTTTCATTTCAGAAGCTAACTCTCCAAACACTATTTCAAGTTTGACCCAAAGTAAAAACCCTATCATTAACTACACACAGGGCACTGCTAGAGAAGCCAGGATGAACTGATAAGTGACGTCCTCCTGTGGAAGTCAGCACATGGGCACACCAGTGTGGCTGACCAGCAAAGATGTACATTGACCAGCTCTTTGCGGATACTGGATGCTGCATAGAGGACCTGCCGAGAATGATGGTGACAGGGATGAATGGAGAGAGATTGTCATGGATATCTGTGCTAACAGCGCAACATGATGATGATGATGATGATAAAATTCTATAAGCATTTCCTGAAAAATTGTCATTTAAAAAAGTTAAGATAAAGATATCCCACTTATAAATCCACAACAAAAATTACAGAATCACTGCACTTAGAGGAAGATCAATCAGCTTCGTTTATAATAATCAAGGCATGATCACAGCACAGATTCCCTTGTCTGTCCCCTTTTCACAAGCGCTAGACCAAGGAGATTATCTTAGTGTCTGAGGTGGAGTGCCACACCTACCATCAGCTCATTACTTTACTGCACAGATCCATGTGCTACTTATATGGTGAGTTGGTGAGGGCCAGTATCGAACTAGGAACCTTATAAAAAGATGAACATTAAAATATATTATAATAATTCTCTGTCACCTGTCCTTATTAACCATTGCTCTTGGTAAATCCAGTATCTGCAGAAAGCTGATGAATATAAGTTTTTGCTGGTTGACCATCACTGGTGTGTCCAGGAGTGTAGGAGTCCATAGAAGAACATCACTAATTAGTCTGTCATTACTTATCCAATAGTACCTAGCATGTCTTGTTCATATTTCTTGGATGGGTTGTGAGATGGAAGGTAAGTGGCCATACAGCTGCTTTCCTGTAGGGTGCTGCTTACTTTGTATCAAATAAAAATATCACAGATATAACTCAAAAGGATTTTAATTTAATAACTGAACATGATGGCATCTTAAACAAATTGAATTAAATCATTTAAATTAATGATGTAATTTTTTCTAGATAAAGAAAAGGAAAAAATTGAATCACCTTATAATTTGCATTTCTAAAGCTAATTCTAAATCAAAAGTCTAATTGTGCAATTTAGTCTGCAGTTAAGAGAGTGCAACTTGCAGACCTTAATGAACTGTTCGACTTGGCTAATCGAAAGCAATGAGAGAAATGTTAATTTGAAATAATAAAAAGGCTGTGAAGTCTGGCAAAAGATGTTGGCTTTTTATGGTCAGCTGTATCTCACAGTTGGTTTGGTACATGGAAAAAAAACAACTGGTGCATGGGGCCTCTGTGAAACTAGAGGGTGTAGAAGGGCTTATGTTACAGGTACATGGAATGCTTGTGTGAGCTGGAGTTTAAAAAAACTCAGTCCTAAAGGACAGACCAAGCTAGTAGCTTTTCATGGTCAGCTGTATTTAAAAGTTGCTTTGGTACATTGAAAAGATGCAACTGGTGTGTGGTGTGTGAAACTAGAGGGTGTAAAAGGTCTTGTGTAATAGATACACGGAATGACTGTGGGAGGGGGGGGCTAATATCCCCCAGTCCTAAAGGAGAGACACAACTAGTGCTACTTCTGATGGCTAGAAAGTCTAAGAGAAAAAAGGTTTGGTTTTGGTGGTACTGACTTTATATATGACCGGTTGCAACACTACCTAACAAAAAACTGTAAAGACAAATAATCCCAACATTATGAATTAAAAAAAGCTTCAGTGATTGCATCATTTTTGTCAGCAATTTTTGTAGCAATCAAACTAAATAAAAAACAACAACCATACACCCCCCAACAACGACAACCACTACTTCCATGTACAGTGGTACCTTAACTTACGAGCTGTCACTCATAAATTTATTATACAAAGGAAAAATATTATTTATAAAAAGATGAACATTAAAATATATTGCATATGAATTGGAACATCAACTCATTTTTCCAACTGAAATAACGTTAAAGGCCCAGCGTCCTGATATTGTCATTTAGTCTGTTAATCAAAAGAAAGTTTTTATCGTTGAATTAACAGTTCCATTTGAGGAAATCTAAGTTGGAAAAATATGAAGGTCTATGAGAACAATGCATCAGAAACAGATGGATAACAGGTGTATTTCCAAGCGAAGTCGGATGCTGGGGATTTATTACCAACTCAACCTTGGCATTTTTGTCTAAACTTGAACTTTCTCCACCAGACAAGAGGAAATACATCAAAATGATCCAGGATAAAGCTCTAACTGCATCAGCGTGGATATAGCAATCCTACAGTGTGACATCAAACCGACAAAGTCTGGTGGTATCGTGAGATACTGCCGGGGCGCTCTGGGTCTGATGAAGGCTTTGTTGGTTGCAATGCTACTGTGTAAATAGCAGTCATTGTATGAAGATTATTAAAATAATTCATTACATTCTATTTTATTATGTTTTATACAATATAGTGCTATTTTTCTTATTTAAGAAAATCTAACAAAAGGCGTTTTGTTGATGGTTGTGCTGGAATGGATTCATGGCATTGCAGTTTATTTCAATGGAGAAAATTAATTTGATAATCAAGTAAATTGAGTTAAAAACAGAATGAAATATACTCATAAGTCAAGGTACCACTATATTTCTTTTCATAATTTCTATGAATGAGGCTCATTCTATGAATGAGGTGAATTTTTTACTAAAGAGTTGGCAATAGAAAGAACTGCTTACAGTTGCACCTTTTTCAAACAAATTAATAGTGATAGACCCTTTTTGTCCCAGAAGACTATGAGCATGACCCTCTTTACTGCCTGCTGTGCCTGGAAGTTTTTCTTTACCAAAGAGTCAATGATTCCACTTTATGAAATATATTTTTGTACTGGCAAACATTTTTTTTTACTAAAAGAAGCTTCTCTGTACATATCACACATTCTTCTCAGACACCAAAAATTGATGACATACCTCTGTTCAAGCCTGAAACACTTTAATTTGCGACCATTTTGAATAGCCTCAAAACAAATATTTTTGTGAGATTAAAATGATTTCTGCTATAAACCAATTACCCATAATGCAGAGTTTATAACTTATGGAAAAATATTCTAAAAATAAAAATTATTTTGCTTTTTTCCAAAAAAAATCCTCTTATTTATTGAATAAGCCTTGTATGATATTTTTTCTTTCCAAAGCAAAACAGTTAAAACTAGGACAATAAAATCAAAGATGTATATTTTATATATATATATATAGTCGAGCTGCACTGATGAGAAGTAAACTTTGAAACACATGTCTGTGGATGACTTAATAATATATATATATATATGATGGATGTTGGGAATCTTGTTTGGTTACATTGGAAGTATGAAAAAATATAAGGAATAAAAATCAAAATGTTAATCTTTATTTATTTGAATATTTTTGGTGGCATCCATCCTTTGTGAAAGATTTTGTAGACTACTCTTTTTTTTTTCATGCTTCTAAAACAACAAAAAGAATTTATCAACATCACATATAAATAAGCATATAATTATATATATATATATATATATATATATATATATATATATTAGGATCAAGTTAGAGAATTTGTTTCTTTTAAGATTGTTATCCAAAAGCTGATCTTCATCAAATGTCTACTATTCAAAGGCAAGTGAATAAACAAACATTTACATACACACATACATACATACATACACACACAACACACACACACACACATATATATATATATATATTATATATATATATATATATATATATATATATAGATAGATAGATAGATAGATAGATAGATAGATAAAAACTTACAGTATTGTCCACAAAGGAGTACACCACTAACAATTTCTTTATAAATCATTTATTGTCTTCAAAATCAAAGATACAAGGATTTTTTTTTCTGGTGGAACATTCAACAATCCAAATGATTATTTATTACCAAACAGAATTGAAACTCAATAACCAAAAATAAAACTGCAACACCTCTATTGCCCAAATTAAAATTGCATAAACATAGAAATCTGAAAAGTAATGAAACTGGGTGTGTTGTGTGTTGTGTGAGCTCTGAATAAAACAGGGATAAACAGATTGTGTTATCATTTAACATGATATCTGGGGTGTAAATAACTGTAATCTTAGCTTTTTGCAAACATTGCATTTTTTGTTTCACATGCTTTTGTTTGCACCTTCTCCTTTTCAAGTTGTTTAGCCATAAGCAATGTGGAATGAATTAACACTGAGGAATGAATAAACCTGAACATTTTTGGTGGGGGAAAAACTCCATCAGAAGCAGTGGAAATGCTTCAGCAAATGTATGATGATAACGCTATGTCATGCAAATGTGTTTTTGAGTGGCACAAGAGGTTGAAAGAAAGGGTGCGAAGAGGTGGGAAATGACTCCAGGAGCGAAATGCCTTCAACAAGTAGGACTAAGGTCAATGTTGAGTGGGTAAGGCAAGTGGTGTGTGGCGACCATTGGCTGATTGTTTGAATGATTGCAAGTTTGGAAGAATTTCAATAAAGATGTGGGCATGCAGGTGTGTCAAAATATCTGATTGTTGCATAATCTATGTTGTAGCATAGACTATTGACAAGTGTTACATAATCATTAGATACTTAATGATTATGACAATAGTGTAGAAATCATTATGGCGATCAGTACAGCTGATGGCCTTGAGAGTGAGTGACAGCGTTTGACCTCACTCTGACCTTGCATTCTGGGGAGAACCATGAGAAACGGAACCCCGATAGAAAGCCCCTTCCGGTTTAAGGTGTAAGCAACTCAGTTAGTTAGAGTTAGAAGTTAGAAGCGAAGCTAGCAAGATGTAAGGATCCGCGCGCATTGTCTGGTCTGGGGGTTTATGGAATAAAGTAACATCATCGTAAATCGAAGTCTTGTTGTTATTACTAAAAGCTAACAATAGCACAGGGCTTCTGATAAGCAGTGATCCCCAACAGAGACCAGACCCGGAATCCTCAATAGAAGACCAGACGAGACCTTAGAAGATATACCAGATCTGGCCAGAAGAATAGACGACAGAGTAAGAAGATGTAAGAGAAGTATATAACTTATAGATATATAGTGCCGGTAAAGAGGTATGCAACACAAGCGCCTGTAGAATAGGGCAGTTTCTTGATGAGATGAACATCACCATCCTGGAACAACTTCCCTATTCTGATCTGTGTGACTTTTTTCTTTCCCCCCAAGTTCAAAGAGATCAGCAAGGGCACCCATTTTGAAAGCATAAAAGCCATCAACAGGACCACAATGATGACACTGACGGACATCCCAGTAGGATATTCCAGCAGTTCATAGAAACATGGCTTGGTTGGTTGGGTTTTATGGCATGTCAACCCTTATTAGGTTATTTTATGCCAAAGATTATTTAATGGGCCGGTTTAGCTCAGACGGTAGAGCGTTTGGCTAGAAACCAAAAGGTTCCTAGTTCGATACTGGTCCTCGCCAACTCAGCGTTTGAGTAGCACAGGGATCTGTGCGGTAAAGTAAGGAGCTGATGGTAAGGTGTGGCGCTCCACCTCAGATGCCAAAACAATCTCCTTAGTCTAGCGCTATTGAAAAGGGGATAGACTCCCTCACTGACTGGCTGATACCGACTTTAGGCCGCCCCGTCGACTTTACTTTACTTACTTACTTATGCCAAAGATATTTTGTTTCATTCATTCATCAAGAATGATTAAAACAAAATATATTTGGCATAAAATATTCAAATTTTCTTTTCAAACTCATTTAAAAAAAAAAAAATTAAAAAAAACTCAATTTTTCTATTTAACCCACAGGTGGGACCCCCTAACAGGTGCTACTATTCTGAGTTGGAGTGGACCTGTGAGTAATGGCAATGAAGGGGTACTCCACACTACTCAGAGCTCCAAAATTGGAATATCTCCATTAGATGCAGTTTAACATCATACCTATGACTATAATACCCCCAGCCACCACCTTCCAGCACATATATAATAAAAAGGGTTGTGGAGGGGGTGCCATAAGAAAACATGGCAGAGAAGGATAGGAAAGTACATTAGAATGAAGGGGGGGGAACTATGTAGTTTGTTGCTTGGAATTGAAATGAATTCTTTGTGACACAAGTCCTGTTACTTTCCAGACACACCCCATATGTAAGTAGTGGACTTACTTTTGGAATGCTACATATTCATATTTGTGGTTAGAGACTTTGGACAATATGACCTTTAGGCACCCCTTTTGCTTTGCTGATTCATAAGTACATTTTTTCATTTACACCGTCAACATCTGGCTGTTTGTTAACAGACAATTTTTAGAGTTTTTTTTAAATTATAAAACTAACCCCTAACCCCTAACCCCTAACAAATAACAGATGTCGATGGTGTAAATGAAAAAAAAATATTTATGAATCAGCAAAGCAAAAGGGGTGCCTAAAGGTCATATGGTCCGAGACTTTCAATGCTGTAGAGTTTGGTCATAAATAATACCTAATAATGTTTTGATTCTGTTATGTTCTACTAGGAAAGAAATCCTAGTATCTTTGATTTAAAAGAAAAGTAATTTTTTATTAAGAAAATATACTTATTTATGGGTGATACTATACTTTCTCAGACTTTCACTTCAATGCATAAAATACAAATTTGCATTGGTATTCACACAGTGATATATGATGAGCAGAAATGCTTCATTGAGAATCGGTTTTCTACTCATGAACAATATATATTTCAGCAGTTTAAATTTAGTTCTAGGATTCTTAGAATGATGGCTTTCCTATCTTAAATCACAATGATATTTAACAAAAAAAAAAGCCGGCCTGTCAGCTGGGGTGTTAGAATGCACCGACTGCACCTCTGCAGAGGGGTAAGACTCCCCCAATGGGGCCACCTGTTGGCCGTGGGTGGCGACCCGTGATGCTTAAGGATAGAGCCCAGGTAGATGAGCAGTTCATGACATGCAATACTCCACTTTGGCCCTATCTTGGGCTAGACGGGCAGTCGGAGAGGCCCCTCCGATCAATCGGCTGGTCACGTCAAGCCCTAGCACCTATATGATTTTCCCAACCCTATTGCCCTTATGGCAAGCCCCAACCCCCTTTTATCATATGAATGTTAGAAGGCAGTGGCTGCGAGTCTACATGTCCTGGGAATGACGTTAAACTCTATCTGATGGTGAGGTTCCAGTTTTGGAGGTTTGGGGAATGTGGAGCACCCTTCATCACCATTGCTCCCTGGTCCACTCTGACCCGGAGTGGTAGTACCTGTTAAGGTCCCATCTATGGGTTAAATAGAAAAATGTATCGGCATTAAATGACCCATTGTGGTTGATATGCCGTAAAACAAAACAAACCAAACCAAACCAAAAAAAAAAGAAACTAGTTTGATAAAGTTATGTTGAAAAAAATGATTTTCCTTTCCTACTTTAAAACTCAGGTTGTTGTAATTCAAATATCAGAGTTAACAGAGAAATAATAGGAAGAAAGACAATGAGTATTAAGGATAGGTGAAAAGGTCTACTCAGCAAAGATACAAGGAGAACAGAGTAATTAGCAATTGCTAGTTTGAATTAACAAGACCCATTAGATCTTGTTTCTCTCTTCTGAGGTTTCCTCAAACATTACATAGGAAAAATCAGATTATTCCATTCTTATTATTTAGGTATATGTACATGGGATGATTGGCTTGGTTTGTTTAACGGCATATCAACCTCAGTGGGTCATTTAATGCCGACAAAGTTTTGAAATAAATTAATTCTTAATGGATAATCAATTTTGTTTTAAAACTCAGGTTTTTCTATTTAACCCTAACAGGTCTACCACTCCGGGTGAGAGTGGACCGGGGAGCAATGGTGATGAAGGCTCCACATTCTCCAAAACTGGAACCTCACCATCAGATAGAGTTTAACATCATTCTCTGGACATGAAGACCTTCAGTCACCATCTTCTAGCACCCATATGATAAAAAGGGTTGGAGCTTTCATAGGGGCAATAGGATTGGGACAATCATATAGGTGCTAGGGCTTGACATGACCAGCCGATTGATCGGAAGGGCCTCTTCGACTGCCCATCTAGCCCAAGTAGGACCAAAGTGGAGTATTGCATAGCATGGACTGCTCAATTTATGAGGAAGTGCGTCCCGGTCTCCTGCCTCAAGAGTTGCTGCCCGGTGACTATTAAAATAACGACCCAGCTCAGTCTATTCAAAACTATCAATCTTCATATCTATCTATCTCAATTTGTTCATATTTATCTATATTACTTTAAATACTAAGATTTTTTTAAATTCATGTTTGTTTAATGTCTTGTTTTTAGTTTAAATAAACAAGAATTACGACAAAAAAAGAAGCGACACCCCCAAATACATTTACTTGTCGAAAATATCTATCTATCTCCATTTGTTCATATCTATCTATATTATTTTGTTTGTTTATCTATCTATTTATCTCAGTCTATTCAAAATTATATATTCATCTTCATATCTAAACAAGAATTACGACAAATTACGATAAATAAGCAGGAATTACGACGAGCTGGGGTTGTTATTTTGATAGTCACCGGGTAGCGGTTTTTGAGGTGGGAGCCCGGGACGCACTTCCTCATAAATTACCCAAAACTCACCATTCACCATTCTTGTGTAGTTCTATCCTTAAGCATCACAGGTCATCACCCACAGCCAACAGGTGGACTCATTGGGGAGTCTCACCCCTCTGCAGAGGTGCAGTTGGTGCATTCTAACACCCCAGCCAACAGGGTGGACATGGGATGAACCTCCCATAAAACTTGATCTTGTGTCAAACTTGCTTGGTAAATAACTTTAAGAGCATAATAGGTAAAACTTTTAATTCAGTTATGTTGATGATAGATGGTTTTGAGCCTATTTTTGTTTGAGAACATTTAAGGAAAAAAACGTTCTTTTCATATACAAGTTCAATAATAAATTTTCAGTTTAAATGCTGAATGAAAACAGATATATATATATATATATATATATCTGTTTTCATTCAGCATTTAAACTGAAAAGGCCGTGATTATATATTCAAACAAATCAGACCTAGGCACTCGCTTATTTTATTGGGTGAGTGTCTGGGGCCTGGTGTTACTTAATGGGGATTTAAAACAATTTTTTTAATTTTTTAAAATTTTTATTTTTATTTCCTAAACCCCCCTCATGTATATACCCATATTTATTATAATTTACAATTTGACTTTTAGTCGTCTCCGGCTGTATAAACCTTGATGAGCAACCGGACGAAAGGGCCCTTGTTTTCATTAAATAAAACAAATTTTTTCTCTCCTCCTTTTTTTTTTTTTTTGTACTCCCTTCGTATCCACCTATATAGGTGATCATAATGATTACGCTTAAAGCATTGTTTAGATTTGCCTGTACCAAAATTTTATATATATATATATATATATATATATATATATATATATATGAGTGTATTTAGGCAGGATTTTTTCTTTTAAACATGTTGTGTTAAACTCTACTATTTTATGAAGTTGTAAATTAGATTAAAAAATTGTTTTCTTCTTAAAGTTAGAACATTTTAATCTTACTGAGCTAATGAAAAATTCAGTATAATCTACTCTTTTTGCTGTGTTACACAAATAGGCATACAAAAAACAGATTTTTATAAGTCTTCAACTCTTTATTCTGTTAAACCCAAGTAGAGAATAAAGTTTTCTTTTTATTTTGAAAACTTATTTCTTGTTCTTATCAATGTATTATT
Source organism: Doryteuthis pealeii (assembly GCA_023376005.1). NCBI lineage: Eukaryota > Metazoa > Mollusca > Cephalopoda > Myopsida > Loliginidae > Doryteuthis > Doryteuthis pealeii. The sequence continues at coordinate 9,599,588 of CM042167.1, forward strand.
GTAGTCTGAGGATCATAAAATTATTTGTAGCAATTCATGGTTTTTATTTCTGTGTTTTATGGCCTATATCTGTTTTATCGCAGATATTTAATATTCTTTTTCATAGTAACTGCAACTTTTAAACACAATAATTGTAGTGTAATGGTTATCATTGTAGGAAATGGACTCGGCAAACTGAGTTCAAATCCTGGACAAGGCTGTTTGCATTTCACATAGTTTTAATACTCTTGGGAAAAGTATGAATCTCTAATTCTTCTTCTTCAAGTTATGGGTAAATAGTAAAACAGACTAGGCTCTTTAATTGAACTGTTAGAAACTCATATGTTGTGTGCAACAGAGCGATACTATAACACAGGATTGGATTTGGGTTTTATTTCTAAAAAGACAAATAATACAAGAATTGAGTTTCCTTCTTTAACCAAACTGAGGTGAATTACTAATCAATGTGTTTGAAACAATATTTAATATTGTCTTATGTAAAATGCCTACTAAATATTTTTGGTTAAGGAAAATAAATGTTCAATGGTAATCCCAGAGGTAAGTTCTTCAAAATATGTAATAATTACAGAAACGTTTATTAATTATTATAAAGTATTTTTACATCATTTTAAAGTTTGAAAATGTGTCTATTTTTCTACATAATCACCATTTTGGTTGATAGATTGTGGCAGTTTTTGTCGCCATGTTATTGAGGAAGCATTGAATCTTGTTGTCATTGAACATTCCCTACACCACTTGTGGATGAATTTTGACATCCATGCACAATTTTCCATACACTTCTGTTAATTGGTGATGAATTTAAATTAGTTTAATTCCTTTTGCAATTAAAAACTGATTCACTGCGCAAATTTCACATTTGGCAGTAGCATCAATTGGGAGCTTCATCAGAAATGACTGCTAAGCC
>CM042167.1:9605491-9622991 GCA_023376005.1 Doryteuthis pealeii
TAAAGATTTGGGGAATGATATACTTTTTTTAGTAGCCTAATTCTATCAAGAAAAACAAAGATTTTCAGCAAATTGAATCATTTGATTATTTTAATGCAACCAGATAAAAAAAACTGTAAACAAAAAATGGAGAGATAAAGTGAGAAGTTATCATTTTGTAAGTTGATAATATAAATAATGAATCAATGAATAATGATACTTTATCATTGATTCATTTGAGATTTTATAAGCATATGTGTGTATTATTCATTTGTTATGCAAAGTAGAACAAATGAATTCTCAACTTAATACAGTTATTCTTATAATAAATGGATATCAAGAATATTTTCTGGCTGAAATGTTGGATCTTTTAAAAGTAGTTCCTCGTCCTTCCTTATATATACTCGCCTGTTGTTGTTTAGAGACTTGAGTTCTCTGGTAAAAACATATCCCGTAAGTATGTATCAATTAATTCACCCCAGACTGACAGCCACTGATGTAAGGGTAAGGAACTTGGCAGACGAAAATTCTGTCAGGTTTCGATCTCGGCTAGAGTTAGCTGTTAAAAAGTTGAGCCGCACTGATGAGAAATAAACTTTGAAACACGTCTGTGGATGACTGATATATATATATATATAAATACGAAACACAAATACACATATTCATACGCACACGCGTGCGTGGAGACAATCATATCATCACAGCCTTCATGTATTCGCACGACATCACACACATACGCACAAACAAAAATACGCACACACGCGCATGGAGACAATCATATCATCACAGCCTTCATGCATTCGCACGACATCACACACATACGCACAACAAAAATACGCACACACGCGCATGGACACAATCATATCATCACAGCCTTCACGCATTTCCATGCGCAGGCGCATGACATCATACACACACATACAAACAAAAAGAGCATTCGACTTCACGTAAACATGCAAAATGAGAATACAGTTAAAAAACGCACACATTTGACCATTTACACCATTTCTGTCATTTTTAAACAAAAGTATTTCGTTTACCTGATGAATGCTTTTAGCAGGAAACCATTGGTAGTAATATCGTTCCCAAATAAATGAATAAAAGCTAAAACTTTTATTTGTCACTTCATTCAACTATATATATATATATATATATAAATGTTATTGTTGGGGTGGCCAAATGTCGGTATGAGCCATACAGTAAGGGAATCTATCCCCTTTTCAGTAGGACTAGACCAAGGAGATTATTTTAGCATTTGAGGTGGAGTAAAAACTCACATCAATCAGTTCTGTATGGATTCTGGATGCCATGTAGAAGACCTGCCAAGAGCCAAGCCTAATAGGGATGGCTAGTGAGAGAAAGAAAGTCATGGAAATCCATGCTATCAGTGTAACGTGATGATGATAATTATATCATAATTTATTGCTAAGAAATATCTTTCTTCAAAATTTATAGCAAATATTTTCAAATCCTTTATTCATAGTTTAAATAATTCATAAGGAAAATTCTTAAAGTTTGTTTATCCTTTCCCACTTTTTAAAGTTTAATAATGATCAGCATTTCTAATTATGTTACTATGACAACCTTATAGACAGTTGTGATGTTTCCTAATCATTTTCCTAAAATTTAAATTTTTTTTTTCAAAATCATTATTTGTTAAAATTCATAGAAGGCAAAAATATCATAAGAAATAAACAGCAAATTGGTTTTCATTAATTCTCTTCTGGAAATTGTTTATACCAAATTTTTGTTCTGTCACCTCAAAATTTGTTCAAATAAATTTCTATTATTTCATATATATATATATATATATATATATATGAAAACATATAACATAATTCATAACAGAAAAATTACAGAAACACACACAACTATGTATATATATGTGTGTATATATATATATATATATATATATATATATATATATATATATATATATATATGTATTGATCAAAGCCAGAATATCTGAAACATGTGTTGCATATGTGAAATAAAAAGAATAAAACATTTTTTCTGAGAACGATACATTTTGCGGACCTTCTTCTTTTTTTATAAAATATTACATTTCTCCCGTTGGAACCAGAACAACATTTTTTATATATATATATATATATATATATATATATATATATATATATATGTAGTAGAGATATGAGGAACACAAGGACAAGACAGACAAACGTATATAGGATATTTTTTGCTAGAGCTTTGAGCTTGGCATCATCAGTCACTTTATTGATTATCAAAGATATCATACAAGTGTTTTATAGAGGGGAGGTGGTGGATGGGAGAAGTCAAAATCTTTCCTCACAAACACTAACCCACCCACCTGACTTCTCCCATCCACCGCCCCCTCTATAAAACACTTGTATGATATCTTTGATAATAAATAAAGTGACTGATGATGCCGAGCTCAAAGCTCTAGCGAAAATATATCCTACATACGTTTGTCTGAGTCTTGTCTTGTATTCCTCATATCTCTACTACATTCTGTCGGATTTATTCCAATCCTCTCTCATATATATATATATATATATATAGGTATATTTTGGCAGCATTTTTTCTTTTAAACATCTTTTGTTAAACTCTACGGACAATTCTTGTCGGACGAGTTTTTGTTCAATCTTTTCTAACTGTTTGGCCATCTTTTTAATATCCGGGTGGAATAGGTGTAGCAATCTACCAAAGGTTTTTTCATGAATGCTTTCTGCATAACTTTGTGCTATCTTCAGATGTGGAAGTGGTGGGATATTTCTGCAATCAAGCAGTAGCAGTAGGAATTAGTAGTAGGAGGGGTCACGGGTTTCGTTTAAGCAAAGATATACTTGTGAGCCCCCTTCCAACAAATTCCAACTGCTACTGTTTTGATCAATATTTTCTTTTATCTTTTATAATTTTGAGGGTTTTTCCCCTGATAATTGCCTCAGGTTGTGAATTTATATCAGCAAAGAATAGCAGAGATCCTAAATAATAAATGAGAAGCTATCAGTAAGATTTGAACTCACAGGTCCTTTTGCCTTGGGGAAGCCTGTTTAAACACATCATATGCTCTACCAACTGAGCAATAAAGAGTTATTGATTTTCAGAAATCAAACCTATAAACTCATTCCTTATTCTCTTTCTACATCTCTTTCGGTTCCATATTTATTGTCATTGTTTTTACACAAGAAACATTAATATTAATGATATCTATAATCTTAGTATTATCTGCGTTATTCAAACTATTGTCCTCATCTACATTATTTGTACAATGTTTCGGCCGATATGCCCTCCTTCAGGTATTTCTTGTCAGACTTGGGAACCTTCTCAGACTCGGGAACTTTCTTGTCGTAATCGGGAGCCATCACGGAACATTGAACCTAACCCTTTATTTAGTCCACGGGGATATCCTGTTCTCATTCCGCTAACTATAGCTGGGGTAGGAGCTTTGTTAATTATTTTTCTATGTTACTGCCACCGGTCAGGATTGAACCTGGAATCATTCAGAGAAATAATCTATCATCTTATATTTATTTCTATCTTTAGATTATCAAACATTATCATTGATTTTGACTAGTATTTTCCTTCATCTGAAATTTTTAATTGCTTTTTTAATCACAACTCACTCTGGTTGTCAATCTATAACTACAAAGAACAGCTTAGATTGGAAAGCCTATTTAAACACATCAGCTGCTCTACCAATTGAGTTTTTAAAATCCATTGGTTTGTAGAAGTTAAAATCAAATTTATAAACCCATATTTTATTCTGTTTCTCAATTTTTTGGGGGGTTTGAAATTTGGTAGCATTTAGCTCAGTCAGTGGGTCTTAGAATTCACTGACTGTACCTCTTTCTACATCTTTCTCGGTTCCATATTTATTGTCATTGTTTTTACACAAGGAACATTAATATTAATGATATCTATAATCTTACTATTGTCTGTGTTATTCAGACTATTGTCCTCATCTTCATTGTTATCTGTACAACGTTTCGGACGATATGCCCTCCGGTCTTCTTCAGGTTGTCCTTGCAGGTTGTCCTTGCTATGACACTAATTGTTATTATTAGTTACTTGAAATCATATAATTTATTGCAAAAAAAAAAAAAAAAGACTCATTTTGGCATCAAATGACATGCTATAAAATTAACCTTTTTGTTGTTTGTTTAGTTTCTCTGTTTAATGGCATATTAATCTAATTGCTTGCAAAAAAAGATTGATTTTGGCATAAAATAACCCAAATAGGGTTGATACACCATAAAATTAACCTTGTTATTGTTTGGTTTGGTTTCTTTTTTTCAATGCCTCCCATTCTAGTAGAAGAAAAGTAGTAGTACTATTTAACCCATAGCTGCAGGGATAAGGCAGTTCAAGCCTTTCCTAAGGGTATTAGTCTGAAAATGAATTAAATAGCATGATTTGAGTTCAAACTCACATACTACAATATCACAGTCCAGTCCATTAACCACTTTACCAAAGGGACTCTCCTGTTATTGTTTGTTAATGATAGTAGTAGTATCAATAGTATTTTTTTCTTCAATGAAGCATTGTCATCCATTATTATTGATAATTTGTCATCCATTATCATTGATAATTTTTACCAGTACGTCCATCCATCATTAGTTTTTGCTTGAAGGAAATTCCTGTTATTATGATAGAATTTTTTATCAGTTTGTCACAAGTATAGAAAAAAGTATAGAAAAAAGGCCAGAAGGAAGTAGTAGAAATTTTTATAATTTTTTATGAATTAAATCACTGAATTTTCCAGTGAAGATAAAATGTTAAAAATGGAAGTGATTCAATCAGATGTGGTGTGAGAAACACAAATTTGAAACATTATTTGTCATTGGTTCAATTTAAAATAAATTCTGTGTTAAAAGATTGAATAATAAATTTTTCATGTCAGAAATAATCAAAAAAATAATGTAAAAATCGTTTGTTGGTATTTTTAAGATTTCATTATTAACATCGAAATGTTTCTTTACAGTTAAATGAAAATTAGATTTCCAGCATTTGAGGATTTTCCATAATGAAGAACGCATTGTTAAAGTATTTCTTCAATAATCATTTCACATGCACGACTTTCATCCATGAAAAGCTTAAGAATATTAAAATTATGAGACTGGCCTTTTTTGTAAAACAATAGCATTAAAAATTCTTTTCTAATTTAAATCATTTCCATTGCATTCACAAGAAAAGTTTAAAAATAAATAAATAAAAATGATGCCAAGAATGAAAAACAGCATTGTTGCAATTTTAACACTGTCACAATCCCCGAATAATTCACATGCAATATCTTTTTAATTAAACGAAAAATAAATAAATAAATAATGTAATAATAAAATGGATTTTTTGTAATATGTTAATATTTAAATATTGACAATCCTTTTTTTTAAATTATTGGATTGTGTTCATGCCAATGTCTCTCAGATTTTACAAGATGAATTGATAATTTTGTTATCAAATTCTTTTTATGCAATTATTTCTGGATCTAACAACCTTTTTGAAATCAGTATAACCAGAAATTTGTTTTTTAAATTTTCAATATCTAAATCTGGGGTTTCTAAGTCAAGGCCATGAAAAAGACCATTGTATTATGAGAAAGAGACAAGGTGAAAGATGATGTGGAAAAAGGAATTCATGATTTCCATCAGTTAAAGTGTTACATAATCATTAGATACCTAATGATTATGACAATAGTGTAGAAATCATATTAGTGCAGCTGATGGCCTTGAGGGTGAGTGACGGCGCTTGACTTCGATCTCACCTTGCGTTCTGGGGATGGAACGTGAGAATGGAAGGCAATAGAAGCCCCTTCCGGTTTAAGGAGTAAGCAACTCAGTTAGTTAGAGTTAGAACTTAGAAGCGAAGCTAGCAAGATGTGAGTCTCACTGCGTGATTGTCTGGTCTGGGGTTCTACGAATAAAGTAACATCATCGTAAATCGAGGTCTTGTGGTTATTACTAAAAGCTAACAATGACACAAGGTTCTGATAAGGAGTGATCCCCAACAGAAACCAGACCCGGAATCTCAATAGAAGACCAGACGAGACCTTAGAAGACATATACCAGACCAAGATAGAAGATAGACGATAGAAGAAGCAAAGCCGTCCAGAAGAAAGTATATAACATATAGATATTTAGTGCCGGTAAAAAGGCTATGCAACAAAGTGGTATGCTTTACTTATATATACATATATAGTTTGTTTTATTCTAATATATATTTAAGGTTATCTAACGAGAAAATTATTTACAAACAAGAAATAGTCACATAATGTTCTCCTACATTAAATTTGAAGATGTTTGTGTATTGAACTGTATTCGCTTTAGATTTGCGCATGTCCGCTTTTCACATTGGGTTTGAATTTAATGACAGTTTCATCAATTATGCTTATCTCCATAAACCCGGTAACAAAAATATACTTACTCCCTCTAACGATAGTTTCATCAATCATGCTTATCCCTCCCTGTTTCTTTTTTTTTTTTTCAGATTCAATGACACAGGGTATAAAAAATGAATGTTCTGTAACAATAAATGACTGGGTATGTGAACTAGTACAAAAAATCCAATGGGAATGTATATAAAATAGAAAAATTAATTCATTTTAAGAAAATATTATGAAAATAGTTCTTATTGATTTATTTTAACGGTGTGTCAACCGATATTTTGACTAGTATTTTCCTTCATCTGAAATTTTTAATTGCTTTTTTTATCACAACTCACTCAGGTTGTCAATCTATAACTACAAATAACAGCTTAGATTGGAAAGCCTATTTAAACACATCAGCTGCTCTACCAATTGAGTTTTTAAAATCCATTGGTTTGTAGAAGCCCAAATCAAATTTATAAACCCATATTTTATTCTGTTTCTCAAATTTGGGGGGTTTCAAATTTAGTAGCATTTATCTCAGTCAGTTGGTCTTAGAATACACTGACTGTACCTCCTTGCAGGTTGTTCTTGCTATGACACTAATTATTATCATAACATAATACCAACCTAGACGTTAGGGAATCATATTAAATGTACATCTAAATTTATATTTTTTTATGTAGTTGTTTCTTCAGAGGGTTTTTTTGTACACAATCCTATTAAATATCAATAATTTTTAAACAGATCTATTAAAACCATAGATGAGATCCTAATAAGTATTACTTCTCTAAGTCAGAGGGAACTTGATTTGGTTTCTTTGTTTAATACCATATCTAATAATAATAATAATAATAATAATAATAATAATAAAGAAGAAGAAGAAGAAGAAGAAGAAGAAGAAGAAAACCTCAAAAGAGAAAACGAAACCCTTATAATCGCAGCACAAGACAATGTCATTAGGACAAACTATATAAAGGCAAAAATAGATAAGATGCAGCAGAACAGCAAGTGCAGAATGTGTGGAAATAGAAATGAAACAGTCAATCATATAATAAGCAAATGCAGCAAACTAGCACAGTACAGATACATTGCTCGAGGAATGAGGGGGTGCACACCTTTCCCAAGTGTATTGTGGTGAATGAGATAAATGACCTCCCACAAATTCACCTGCCTGGCAAATTAGGTTTTAGAAAAATTATGCCACAACAAAACTAGATATAAGGTGGATTTTTTTTTTTGTTCTTGTCATTTGAAGTAGTGACTTTGTCATGTGTAACCAAGTCAGAACTGAGAGACATATGTGTAGATAAAGGAGAAATGACCCAGCGAAGGGCTAGGGCCTGAGGAATCCTAATTTACCCCAACAGAAGCGCAGTTTTCTTAGACTGGTTCCAAACAATCTACCTTGCTATTTTAGTCAATACTTATCCACTGTGCTAGATGGTACCAGTCTAGTATTCAAAGAGAACAGGCAAAATGAATGCAGCTGTGGTGAACGAGATGATTTACCTCCTGTGAAGCGCATCTGTTTGGTATGACAGGTTTTAGAAAAAGAGCGTGGTTGCCATTAACAGGTGGATTTATGGAGTGTAGTTTCATCTTGACTAGTTTATGGCATGATCATGGCAGTGCCTATGCAAATTATGCTTCAACAAAACTATATTAAGTGTTTGCTTTGGCCATTTGGAGTTTTGATTTCACCATGAATGGAGATTGTTGCTGTGACTTTTCACTCATCTAATCTACAATATGCATGCTCCACATACTGACTACCCTGTTGGATGGGGCTGTAGAATACGTTGAGTGAATTATTATAAGTTTCCATTTCTAGATATCTTTACTCTTCCATCCACTCTGACCTGGAGTGGTAGTCCCTGGTAGAGTATCATCTATGGGTCAAATAGATAAGTTTGTAAATGCATCCCGAAAGAGGGAATTAAAGAGATCTAATTATTCTGTTCACTTTTATCTTGCTTAGTTAACCATTTACATTGTTTCTAATATACGTTGAGTGAAAATCTGCAGAAGGGTTAAGATCCCATTTTAATGGTCTTATCTGTTAGCTATTGGTGGTGACCCATCATGCAGATGGACTCAGATTACAATAATAATAGGACTTTGTATTATTTAAATTATTTATCTATTTGAGGAGTGGGTTCCAGAGATGGTTCCCAAGTCCAAGAAATACCTGAAGAAGGCCAGAGGGCACATCAGCCGAAACATTATGCAGATAAAGATAAGGACAATAGTCTGAATAATTTAAGGAAGTCTGGAACAGAAGAGACAGTAAGGAAGGAGAAATGACCCAAAGGAAGGACTAGGACCCGAGACAACTTACAGATTATTTTCAGGTATTAGTCCAAAAGTGAATGCAATAGCACAACTAGTTCTAACTCACTTACTTTGATGTCACAGTCCAACATGTTAGCCACTGCGCTACGGTAACTCCCCAGAGTGGACTTGGGAGTAATGGCAATGAAGAAATACTCTACACTCTTCAGATCTCTGGAACTAGGGTGTAATTCAGTGTTATACTCAGGACACCCCCTTTTTTTGGGGGTGGGTGTGTCTTATTTCTTTGCAGGGGATACAATAAGCATATTCTAAGCCCTCCAACAGGGTAGAAAATAGTTGTGCAACAGGTCATAGGTAAGTAGTCTTTGGGGGTGGGTGTCTTATTTCTTTGCAGGGGATACAATAAGCATATTCTAAGCCCCTCCAACAGGGGTAAGTAGTCTTTGGGGGGGTGTGTCTTATTTCTTTGCAGGGGATACAATAAGCATATTCTAAGCCCCTCCAACAGGGTATAAAATAGTTGTGCAACAGGTCATAGGTAAGTAGTCTTTGGGGGTGGCTTACTCAGGGGATACCATATTCTAAGCCCCTCCAACAGGGTAGAAAATAGTTTTGCAACAGGTCATAGGTAAGTAGTCTTGGGGGGGGGTGTCTTACTTCTTTGCAGGGATACAATAAGCATATTCTAAGGGGTATAAAATAGTTGTGCAACAGGTCATAGGTAAGTAGTCTTTGGGGGGTGGGTGTGTCTTACTTCTTTGCAGGGATACAATAAGCATATTCTAAGCCCCTCCAACAGGGTAGAAATAGTTTTGCAACAGGTCATAGGTAAGTAGTCTTGGGGGGGTGTCTTACTTCTTTGCAGGGATACAATAAGCATATTCTAAGCCCCTCCAACAGGGTAGAAAATAGTTGTGCAACAGGTCATAGGTAAGTAGTCTTTGGGGCGGTGGTTGTTTTGAGACTTTTAGTCTAAATGGAGAAGATCAATGAAAGTTGCTTAAGAATTCCATTTCACTTATCATCTCGACTAAGAACCAGTTCCAGGCAACATACACAAATCTTTATAGATTTTACTGTCTTTTTTTTTTTTTTTTTCATCCATTTTATAAAGATAATTTCACTTAATAGATTTAATGGGCTTTTTTTTTTCCTTTCAAGGAAGACAATTAGGGAAAAATTGAAAGACTGGAAAAAAAAAAGAGAGAAGAAAAAAACAAGAAATAAAATCAGTTAATGCTAAGAAAGCCATTGAATATTTCACAATAGAAAGAGATTCTCAAGTTTTATTTGCAACGGGATATTTAAATTAAGAAAATGATATAATTCACAATTAATTATTCTCGTATGACATGCTCATATCATGTCTTAATTAGATACATCTCTTTATGGTTATATAAATTGAATTATATGGGTTATATATATATATATATATATATATATATATATATATATATATATATATGTGTGTGTGTGTGTGTGTGTGTGTGTATATATTTTACTTTTCCTTATGTCAACAAAAGCCCTGAAGAAGATCTACTAAACAGATGGAAACATTGCAGCGTCAGCTAATAAATTTACCACTTATTCTATCTGAACCTGTGTTTTTTTTCATATTTCTCACCATATTACATACCGTCGGATTCACTTCATTTCTCTCTCTCACTCTAAATATATATATATATATAGGAACCACAAGGTTCCTGGTTCAATACCGACCCTCACCAACTCAGTGCATGAGTAGCACAGCTTAGATCTGTGCAGTAAAATGGGGAGCTAAAGGTATGTGTGGCACTGTACCTCATAAATAATCTCCTTGGTCTAGCACTAGCAAAAAGGGGATAGACTCCTTCGCTGTCCAGCAGATACTGACAATAGGCTGGTCCACCTACTTTACTTACTTACATATACATATATATATACATTTACTAACCCCTCCACATGAGCAGATGCGACACAAAGTCTATTTTTAAGTGGAGTTTAATAGGTTTGAATTCAGAGTTTTCCTTCTCATAGAGTGGTTGCCATACCAAGGTTAAACAGCCCAGTTGGTCCTACTATTTACCCATAGCTGGAGAGAGAATAGTTGGACGCATACCTTTTCCAAGTGTATTAGCACTATTTGCAATGCTACCAGCATTATTCAGAATTTGAAATTGTGTCAAATACATCTCTTTATGGCTATATATATATATGCAGGTAACTTTTGAACAGGGCCTAACCATAACCTGTCTTTTGCCCTTTCTACCAGCTTTTTCGATGGTGTTCAGGGCATCGGCAAGGGGGTTCATACGCACCATTTTGACAACTTAGGCTGGCAATCCGTGATATATATATATATATAAATCAAAATTAAAGATGTAGCAAAATGGCACTTAATCCATTCATCACAGGACACTACTAGTGTTAGAGTTAAGTATTCCCCTATAAGCCGAAACTGATATATTAATGGACAACATATTTATAGGGAAAATTACCAACCTAGAAGACTGTAAGTAATTACTCTTTGGTCACTTCACAACCTGACCACATGTATAAAGGACAAAACCCAAAGCTGTTTGTTAGTTGAGAGTGACACAGGAAGTGCTGACAAATGACTATTTTGAATGCAGACTGAGATATGATTAATCTTTGATCAAAAAACAGAACCCAAATTATTTATTTATTTTCCCATTAAACTAACCCTAAACCCCAACACCAACCCTAACCTAACCCTAACCCTAGTTTTTTTCAAGTGACACCGCTTCGGCTATGGACTTCAATCATAGCTGGTGTTTTTTTTTCAGCAGCCACCGGCTAGCAATTTTTGAGGCAGGAGGCCAGGACGGAACTCTGCAAATATACCCCAAATCAGTTATGGCAGATTCAACCAAATATATATATATGGATATATAAATTGAATATATGGATTATATATATGTCTATATTTGTGCATGTGAGTGTGTAAACAAACCATAATGATTACTTATCTCAGTCTAAAAAATAAAATTTGTGAAACAATAACTTTAAAACTATGTGACTTAAGTTAATTTGGTTTATTTGAAGCGCCAGGTTATGTTGGCGGAATGTGGCATGCTGCTTTAATTGGTAGGATTCCAAAGACATGTTCTGACATAAGGTTAACATTGAAAAATGTGTTTGGATCAGCTGATGTATTTTGGTAAACATATCTGGCAAAACAATCAGTGCCGGGGAATCGGTCCCAAAAGACAATCCTGGCAATAAGTGGAGAAACATAGTCCTGTGAAGAATTCTAGATGGTCAAATGGGAGGGCAGTCAGCAATGGAGCTTTTGATCAATGGAGGAAAAAGTCTGTTAAAACTCAACATGAAAAAAAAAGAACTTAAAATGGAACAAATCGATTTGATTTCAGCAAACAGTCGACCTAAACAAAAATTCTTAAAATATCTTAAGCAAAACAATAAAAAATGAAAATTTAATACATTTGTAGACTCTACCTTTTGAATATTCAATTTTCTTTTATTGGATTTAAGTAACTGTATATATATATATATATATATATATATATATATATAAATATAGTGTCCAATTGTTACTTGAGCATTTCAGTTGCAATGGTATTACTAATTTATCAAAGAATGATCAATATATCATAAATATAGTCCTATAATAATTGTAGAAAAATATGGGTCTACATAGTTTCGATCTATTAAGATTGAAACCATCACAGACCCATAATTCTTCTACAATTATATATATATATATATATATATATATATTATCAAAAGGTACACGGCAATAACCTACTCGAGTTTCACCATACGTGCAATCAACTGCAATTAATCAATATCTTGATTAATCCAGTGGATTTAACCCTGAAGATCCTTATGATGAAACTCGAGTAGGTTATTACCGTGTACCTTTTGATAATAAATTTGCTCTACTAATGTATTGAGCACTTTATATTTGTTATATCACTGTCTTATCATTGTGAAACTTGAATCAACTAACCACTGTGACCATTTTCACCGGTAAGTCACTTTTTCCACAAATACCACATATATATATATATATTATATATATATATATATATATATATATATATATATATATGGGAGAAATAAGAGGAAATTAATCTGTCAGTATATGGAGAAAGGTAGACAAACATGGGATGTTGTAGAAATAATAAATAAACATCCGTTTTCTACAACATCCCGTGTTTGTCTACCTTTCTCAACACACGCACACACACACACACACCACACACACATATATATATATATATATATATATATATATATATATATAAAAGCTAGGATAGAGTAGACACAGAGTCATTTGGTAACTGTTAGTTTCCTGTCTATATCGTTTTTTTCCTAAGCACTTGCCTTGAGGATAAGTGACTAATGCACTGCCTTGAAACCAATTGTAACAGACACCTTTTAATTGTATAGTAAACTATAATAAATATGTTTGTGTGCGTGTGTGTGTGAGTCAGCAGTTATTAACAAATCATAAAATTGCTCAATGACCCGTAGACAGAGTCCAATTAAAATCAAAATAAATTAAAAATTTAAATCTTATTATAATGGAGATTGTGTGTTTTTCTGTCTGTAACCGAAACTATATTACTACTCAAGCCACAATTCCCTTAGTTATTTACACCACTTCCTCCGTGATTTTATTTAAACTTCTTTTATTATTAATAAAATTGTTATACATCATTAATGCTATTGACCATATCTACATACTAATAACATGCAATTGTATTTATATATACAACAAAATAGCAGTTTACAGTGTGAATGGGAAGGCTAATTTGCATATTGATATTAAAAATGTGATTTTAATAAATATGTGCTTAGTATAATTGATTTCTAATTGTTTGGTTTTATCTTAATGAATATGAGAAAAAATCTCGGGGATAAATCTTAAATGAAATCGATTAATAAGAAGAAATAACTGTAATATTATCCTTTACTTCCAATTTTAACTAAATAGTTAAATTAGGAAAATTTACCAATGAAAAACAGGAGTAATGGAGGATGATGGAAGAGTTCGTTTCAAAGTTGTTCTATTTTTCAATCATACCCCCTCTGTTGCAAATCTTTCTATCTGAATTCTTATTTAGTTTCATTAGCCTTTCTAATTTAATATCATATTTTATTACATTAAAACTTAAATACTTGCACCCGGAGGGTGCATATATTTGCTAGTTAATATAATTTAATTAAAAATTAAATTTCTTTTACTTAAGGTTTCATGCAACTAAGTGTTACAATCTTCACATAGTTACAGTTTGCCAGATCAATTTGCTATTCCATGATTATCTTCTCAATTCTCAGCCAATCAGAACCTTCCATGAATTTTCTTGTCATAATTTACATATTCATAAAAATTCATACCCAAACATAACATTTAAGTCAACGTTCCCTTTTATTGTTTTTAACATACTGCTTGTTATTGCAACACTTATTTGTTTTTTCAAATATTTTACTCACTCAACTCACTTGCCATTCACTACCCGAAGCTTGATTTAAAAATAAAAAATAAATTTTTAAATATTAATTGGGGGCAAGATACCAGAGCAGATAACAGTTTAAATGGCGACATCTTGTCATCAACTCTGCGTTTCTATTTTGCACATTTCTTTTGATTGCCAAATTTTATTAGAGCCAGCTTTCCTTCAAAGCAGAATTTGAAAAAGACACTTTCACCATTGCATGTTTTTGATCTTCTAACTCTACTCCAATTCATTTCTGAATTCTCTTCTTTTAATTTTTTTTTTCTCCCTTCATGTTTGCATCCTGAAAAGGCATTTTTGTGATTAATCCAACATGCTTTCCGACTAGAGTTTTCAGACTATGTTATAGGATGTGTGGATAGGTTAGAGTAACCTCCCTTTATTGATAGTTAACTTAGAGTGACCATTCATGGTGTTATGCAAATATTAGTGGCAGGCCGTTGATAAGTCTCTACTTAATGATTGGTGGGTGCCGCCATTGGCATTCTGGACTTTGTACGTCGTATGAGACAGTTGATTCATGTTACTCTTCTTACACAGGAGTTATTGATGAATGGCATAAACCCCCTGTTACATGATATACCTTCTCATTCTCATTGTTGAAAGAAAGACAATTAACTTCCAAAACTTCTTATGCACATCAACTTAAAACAAGATACCCTTGTCTTATTGTTTTTTACATACAAAATTATTAGGAGCACTGAATAAAAATGCAAGACCTGGTTGTTGGATATTAACAAGGTTTTATTTAACGCAAGGTAGATAAATGCTTCTACCCTAAAACAGTGACCTAAGTGTGACTTGTGTGGCCTGCTATCTAGTGTACCAATCCATATGTGTCATGGCTGAAGTCCCATTTTCAGTCCTAGCTACCACAATGTATCTGTCATGGGAAGCAACTGTTCCCTACTCATGAAGGGGAGTAACTCCAGATATTTTGTTGAAGCTGATCCTAACACTCATGCTATCAGATTAGGCCTTCTTTTGCTTCTAGGAGCTATCACAATTAACATTTTCATGATAATATGATTAACTAGAATCTATCTTTGGTTTATTATCTCTCACATTGATCCTATAACCTGGTTTGGTCGTTGGAACGCAACTCATCTAACATATTTTGGGGAAAAATGGCCCATACCTCTCCAGGTCTACAACTGGTTTAAATTCAGAGTTTTCCTTCTCCTAGACAGGTTGCTATTGATTTAGCTTATTTGTTTAATAGCATATCAAGTATCTGATTGTTTTTTATCAATTTTAAAAATATTTTTCATATATTTGTTAGCACTACTGGAGGCGCATGGTGTAAGTTCCCCTTATAGGAAATAGACAAGGTGAGATGATTACAAATCTGGGATCAGACTACTTGCATTTCACATGTAACTAATAACTTTGAGAAAGGTATGCATCCAACTAGTCTCTCTCCAGCTATGGATAAATAGTAGGGTAGACTAGGCTCTTTAATCTTGGTTAGGTAACTAGTCTAGGAGAAACAAAACTGAATGCAAAACCTGCTTAAGAAATTGACGTTTGTCACATCCAACTCATGCGGAGGGATTGGAAAATATACAAGGTGTGTCATAAAAGTATCAAGATTGAAGCTGTATTTACCAAGATAGAAATGAACAATGGATGGAATGTTCACTTTTTTTCAGAATACAAGGTGTGCCATAAAAGTATCGATATTGGAGCTGTATTTACCAAGATAGAAATGAACAATGAATGGAACGTTAATTTTTTCAGAATACAAGATGTGTCATAAAAGTGCTGAGTTTGAAGTTGTATTTACAAAGATAGAAATGAACAATAAATGGAAGTTAATTTTTTCAGAATACAAGGTGTGTCATAAAAGTGCTGAGTTTGAAGCTTAATTTACCAAGATAGAAATGAACAATGAATGGAATGTTCATTTTTTTCAGAATATAAGGTGCGTCACCAAGATAGAAATGATCAATGAATGGAACGTCAATTTTTTCAGAATACAAGGTGTGTCATAAAAGTGCTGAGTTTGAAGCTGTATTTACCAAGATAGAAATGAACAATGAATGGAATGTTCATTTTTTCTGAATACAAAGTGTGTCAAAAAGTACAAAAGATCTCGATACTTTTTTTGATACACCTTGTACGTATATTTATTGATACTGCTTTTAAAAAGGGAAGTGATGCAAAATCAAATGACGTTTTAAATTTTTGTTTTCCCTCTTGACTTTGTATTGCATTTTTCTTAGCATTTTTTTAGAGCTCACTTGTACTATTTTTTCAAGCTTTCAAACAGTTTGACGTTGCAAGAATTTATCAAGAGTCTACTTTTATAAATATGTTTCACCACTTTTGGGAAATGATTTGACCCTGTATTGACACAAATTGGATCATTGTTGGATTTTCTATGTTGCACTGCTAAGATCAACCATTACATCCAAAATATTTACTACTTCTTCAATTTCTATCTTCAACGTAAGTTCTTTGAAAAATGCACGCAACTTCTTTCAATTTATATCTATTTTCCGATTGCTGTTAGTCCAAACCGCCATCAAAACTAAAAAAGATTTTAAAAAAAGAAGAGAGAGCTGCAATAAAAAGCAGTGAGCCAGAAACAATTGAGGGAATGTTGACGTTTTAGTATAAATTGTAATGAACATGTAGATTATAACAAGAAAACTTAAAGCAAAATGATCCTGAAAACTGAAGATAGCAGTGCCCTATAACATGAAACTTTAAGCAATGGCAAACAGTTTTAAAGGTAAATGTTTAAAATTTATTTTGATATATATATATATATATACATATATATATATATGGAGGCGCGTGGGTTAGTGGTTAGAGTCGTGGAAAATGGACTTGTCGATTCGAGTTCAATTCCTAGACAAAGCTGTTGGCATTTCACATAGCGCTAATACCCTTGGGAAAGGTATGAATCCATATATTCACCCTCCAGTTATGGGTTAAATAGTAGGGCAGACTGGGCCCTTCAGCCTTGGGTAGGTAACCAGTCTAAGAGAGGGATAACTCTGAATTCAAAATTCCTGAGTCGGTCATTGATTGGGTTTGTGGCAACCTTTGATGCACCAATTCTTTCCTATCGACTGTGCCAAAAAGTGTGGATGGTCCAACACAAGCCTTCACCACTATAAACAAATCCCTGTGTGGAAGTTCATTGTGTGTATGAACCCTCATACATCGAAAATCGACGGGAGAGTCCATTATATATATATATATATATATATATAAAAATAAGACAGCACATATATATATATATATATATATATATATATATATAAATAAGACAGCACATATATATATATATATATATATATATATATATATATATAAGGATTTTTTTTTTAAAAATTTATTAACTTACATATGTGACACGTGTTTCAGATCTGTTATCTTCTTC
>CM042167.1:9627991-9695491 GCA_023376005.1 Doryteuthis pealeii
ATGGGGCACCCAATGAAAATTGAACTCACTAAGAATGGTTTGCAAATCTAGCTTGCTAACCATTACACTACATGAGGTGTCCATTTTACTAATTTATAGATAGATGTGTAAATAAAATGAGTCGTTTGTCAGTAGACTTTCAAAGTTATTGATAATTATTCACAGATAGTTTCTTTATTTTAATTAAAATATCCATTTAATTTTAGAATGTATACAGTATATCTGTAGCCTTCAAAAACCGTTCACTATTTGATCACTTAAAAGCAAAACAAATTGTTTCATTTATTTTTCTTACTTCATTTCTAAATTAGAAACGAAGAGTATAATATATTCATTTTTAAAAATTTTATTTATCTCTCTGGGATTTTATATCATAAAAGAGTGTAAAAGTCAAGGACTGAATAAACAGTAATTTCTACAAGAACATGAATATTACATTGTTGAGTCATAAAAAAAATATATGATGAAAACACAACAACAAGAGATATTTTATATCCAAACAAATACAGCAATTAGCTGTATAGAAAGGGCAACAATGTTTGAATAAATGTTAAATTCATATCTAATAGTGAAATTAATTCAGTATTTTAGCTAAAGAGAGAAAAAAAAAAGAACTTGCAGTAGGTGGAGGAAATTTGAAATCAATGAATTATTAAAATGAAACCACAATCAGCATTATTTATAAAAGTTAATCAATTATATCAATAAAAAAATGATATAAATTAATGTTCTCTTACTTCTCTTTTATTTTTTTAAATAAATTAAAGATTGAGAAATATAGTTTTTGACAATCAAGGTTAAAGTGGAATAAATGTGATAACATTTAAAGAAACATGTTAAGTTTTTAAGGGCCATAATTGTCCAGTTGATTCTAGGTAGAGAGTCCTCTGATTTGGTTCCTTTGCTAATCCTCTCAGGTAGAGATTCCCAGGTTCCTTCGTTGAATTGCGAGTAGACTGAAAAGAATAGCGCTTAAGTAATATATCAGCCACGCAGTATGACCAGCAATTGGCTAAGGAATAGACCACATGATCTCGCCTATTCTATTACTATAAGTGGGGAATTAGCACACACCTTATATCACTCAAAAAATCCAACCATTAGAGGATATCAAAGATATTTTTTATTCCTTTAAAGTTTATTTCATGTACACATCTAAAGACTTTTGATGACCCCCGACCTTTGTTTTTAATATTGCCCCTATATAAGTAGATCCCTCATCATCATTAGGTCATGCTGGTGTTGGGGACTAGATGGAGTAGTCTCCCTTGTCACAGGGTTTGAGGGATTCTTCCATGTCAGGATTCCCTTTTTGGTCACATGACACATGAACCTCAAAGATCAGCTTCTTTTTTCAAAGCTTGCCAAATAACTTTGAACCATGTATCTTTGAGGATCTGTGTTATGCTTCAAAGTATGTGGTTCAAAGTTAACTGACTTGAAAAAATGTAAAAGTTTTTAAATAAAATAACTGGTGCATTATATCTTTTATTCATTAATATATCAACACTGAATATTTCATTAAATTTGGTTAATTCCCTGATTTTTGGTATTTTTTCTTCTGGCGGAATGACATACGATGGTGGAATTTAGGTCCGTTAAGTTTGATTTAACCAAATAAATATTATTAGATATTATTTATTGCCAAAGTCTACAACATTGAAACTATGCAACCAAAAATAGCAATGGAAAATTAAGTACATATTATGTATTTATATAATTTTATTTTTGGTTACAGGGGTGCTGCATTTTTATTTTTGGTTCCAAACTTTCAGGCTGCTAGAGTTTTGTAAATGATAATACTAAATAATATCAATTTTGATGCAGAGGAAAGGCATTGATTGCTATAACAGATTATCAATCATATGAGCACCTTCCAAAAAAGCAGCTAATGGCAACTTACCGCCTATCACACATACCATCCAAGTAAGATAAACAAGACAGATGGACACTGCTGAAGTGAGGACAAACTAATAAGCAACATTCTCCTGTGGATACTTATACATGGACACATCAGTATAGGCTGACCAGCAAAACCTACATCAATCAGCTCTGTGCAGATTCTGGATGTTGTGTGGAGGACTTCCCAAGGGCAATGACCAATAACGACTGTTGTGAGAGAGAGAGAGTGATGGATATCCATGCTGCCAGATGATGATGATTTTGATTGCATAATTTTTCATATACTTTATAGGCAAGATTTATGGCCTATCTATATATACAGAGATGCTGATAGGTATGTGTCCTGCATCCCCGATGCACAAAAATCTAAACGGATGCAGTAAAATTATATCCATGCATCCCAGTGTTGTTCTTCATGTATGGATATGATTTTACTGTATCCTTTTAGATTTTTATGCATCAGAGACACAGGACACATACCTATCAGCATCTCTAGTGGAGTGTTGTATGTCATGGACTGATCAGCCACCAGGATTCTATCCTTAAGCATCACAGGTCGCCACAACAGGTGGTCCCAATGAGGGGATGGTGGTTCTGCCCCTCTGGAGAGGTGCAGTCAGTGTGTTTTACAGCCACAGCTGACAGGACAGCCTTACATATTGTTTTAATTTAATATCTCTCTTTTAAATTTTATATATGTTATTTTTTTAAAAATCTATTAATAATGGAGATTCACTTCCAGTTTTTGTCTGTAACAAAAACTATGTCACTACTTACGTCACATTACCCAAAATCGTCATAACATAAATACACTGAAAATTTGAACATGCAACATTAGACAGTCCTCATTGTTTTTTAAAACAAGTTTTAATAAATACATGACTGGTAGTATATATCTGTATATACTTTGTTTGATTTTAATGTATATTTAAAGTTTACATTTCAAATTGTTTTATTTTTTAATCCTTTAATGAATTTGATGATTTTACTTACTTAGGGTACAAACTCACTGACATTGAACTTTTTACTCCCACCCCTCAGGCAATATGTTTTAAAAATCCACTTTTACATTGCCCAGAGGGTGTTTTTTTTTTTTTTTTTGCTAGTATGTAATTATTTTACTTTAAAAAAAATCTTTAAAAATCATTTTCTAGAATTTTGGGTTGTATTATGTCATTTTTTTACCTTTAAAAATATGTAGGGGTGGACAAGATTTTCAGACCACCCTGTATTTCTTTGCTTTTTGATAGAGAAAACATAATTCACAGTCTGAGAATAAAATAGGAAATGAATGAAGCAAGAATTAGTGTTGTCATTGTCATTGTTGTGTGACATATTGGCTGAGAAACCATAAGGCTGAGTGTCTATCTTGACAGCCAAGGGATCAGATGATCAGAGGCTTTTGCTAAGGTTTTGCTCACTCCTGACTGGTGGTGGGAAAACCTGTTGCTATGACATAGCACATATTAACTATTAAATCTGCAAGTGGTAAAATTCTATGAATAACTCTGTCTACTTTTTAGAGGAAGAATACTTATCTTGTTAATCTCTGGCAGAGTTGATCTCAGAGTGATCACAAGTCATGTGCTAAAAGTGCAGCTGGATTTGATGGAATGTAATATTGATTATACAAGAGATATTAGAGTTCTGTGGATATTCTAAAGGTTACTTATATAAATCTGGGGTTGCTGAAACAATGCATGAAATGCTCATTTTAAAGAAAGCAAATATGAAGTCATTAACATGATTAAAATGATGAAGTCGTTAACATGATATGGCCGGTTTAGCTCAGTCAGTAGAGCGTCTAACTAAGAACCACAAAGTTCCTGGTTCGATACTGGCCCTCGCCAACTCAGTGTATGAGTAGCACAGGGATCTGGGCAGTAAAGTGAGGAGCTGGTGGTAGATGTGGCATTCCACCTCAGACACCAAAACAATCTCCTTGGTCTAGCACTAGTGAAAAGGAGATAAACTCCCTCACTGTCTGGCTGATACCAACTTTAAGCCCCCCAAATATTTATTTTAACATGATTACTATGAACACATCATAACAATTAATTTGCAACTAATTCATGAAGTAGCAAATCTTATTATAAAGGAGATTGTGTGTTTTCTGTCTGTAACCGAAACTATATCAAGACTTATGTCCCAATTCCCTTAGTTATTTACATCACATTCTCCATGATTTTATTTTTATTTTAACCTCAATTATTAATAAAATTGTTTTACATTATTAATACTGTTGGCCATATCTGCATATGAACAACATGTAATTGTATTTATATATACAACAAAATAGTGGTTTACAGTGTGAACGGGAAGGCCGATTTGCATATTGATATTAAAAATTTGATTTTAATAAATATGTGCTTGGTATTATTGATTTCTAATCATTTGGTTTTCTCCTCATGAACATGAGCAAAAATTCTCAGGGATAAATCTTAAAATAAATCTTAGTTTCAGTAGGTTTTCTAATATAATATTTTTTTTACATTAAAACTTAAATATTTGTACCCAATATAAATGAAATTTTAGTACCTTCTTGAATATATCATTCAAGAAAGGAATGAAATTGAATCAGTCCATTGCCTGGATTTGTAAGGTTTATGTCTTTATGCTAATTGTAAGTTAGGTGATACAAAAGGTTTATGACATCTAAAATAAACAATAATATATATATATAATTTATACAAATACTGGAGAAAAAAAAAACATGATTCATAATAACAAAAGACATTCCTGTAGTAAAAAGAATTTTGGTTAAGAGGTGCTCTTAACACTGTATTAGAACTAAGGGTAATTTGAACCCTCCATAAAATCTAATTTGGTACCAATTTATAAATTAATAAATCCATATAACAGAAATTTCAAGTACCTTCCCTTATATATATATATATATATATATATATATTATATATATATATATTGATGCTAATAGCTTTTTGATTTAGTGTGTCCTGGGATGCACATATTTGCTTTGAACAAGTCCCTGAGAAATTTGATAGGTCCCAACTAAAGTTTCTTAATAAATTATTAATTTTATTTATGATCTGGGGAAACAACTAAAGCCGTTTAACTCCTACCTTGTAAACTATCTTGTGTAATTCATTTCTAAGAAATATTGAAATGTATTTACAGTTAGCTTGAAATGGTGGGGGAAGAAAAAAGAAAAACACTGGGATGCATTGATATGATTTTACAGCGTCCTTTTAGATTTTTATGTGGCAAGGATGCAGGACACATACCTATCAACATCTGTGTGTGTGTGTGTATTATATATATATATATATTATATATACACACACACACACACACATATATATATATATATATATATATATATATATATATATACCAACTCAGGTCAATTTCTTAAGCAGAAAATAACAGATTTAAATTCAGAGTTTTCCTTCTCCTAGACCAGCTGCCATACCAAAGTTAAAGAGCAGAACCTACCCTAATATTTACCCATAGCTAGAGAAAGAAAACCTTTCTCAAGGGTATTAGCACTATGTGAAATCACAAACTGCCTTGTCAAGGAATTGAACTCAGGTTGCCAAGTTCCTTCACCATAATGATGACCATGTGCCACCTTCCAAAAATATATGAATGAAAATAGTACTAAAAGTTAATCAACCCTGAACCTGGATTCATAAGGTTATGTTTGTGTTAATTGTAAATTAGATGATGAATCAAACTGATATAAGAAGCTATGATGTTTAGTACAAACAACATCATCATCATCATCATGTCAGGCTGTCAGCATGGATTCCCATGACTCTTTTTCACCAACCGTCCCTATCAGGCATCGTTCCTGGCAGATCTTTCATACAGAATTTGGAACCCACACATGGTTGATTGATGGGTTTTGCTTGTCAGCCCACATTGGTGTATCCATGTGTAGGTGTTTAAAAAATGCATAATTCTGCTCTTGTAAACACAAGTGTTTAGTTTTTCTCTGAATTTATTAATTGAAAACATTTGTCTCACTTTTTTTTGCATTAGGCTAAAAAAAAAAAAAAGAAAAGCTACTCACAAATGAATAATCCAATTGAGAAATAGGACACATGTCCAAATAGAGTTCTCTTGTTATTAAACATTGAATTTTCCATTAGTTAAAGAATCCCTGAAGAACCTCTCAAACTCTTTTTTGGATTGTTGATGCCATGAAACAAAGAAAGATGACTTGAGTTATCTTTCTTTAAGAGAACTCTCCTCTTTTAAGAAACCCTTTTCATGTGTTCATGCGTCTTCACGCTATTTTTGTGCATCTGTGCATCTTTAATTTTTTTATTTCTTAGCCCATGATTTACACCGCGGGGAGAGATGGATCCCACAATTGCATCTGCACTCCTTGATAGAGCTGGTTGATGTATATTTTTGCTTGTCAGCCTACACTGGTGTGTCCACATGTAGCCGTCCAAAGGAGGATGTCACTTATGTGTTTGTCCTTGTTTCTCAGCAGTATTCAGCATGGCTTGGTTGTCTTATCTGGATGTTTTGTGTGATAGGTGGTAAGTAGCCGTACAGCTGGGATTTTTTTTTTGTCGGGGGGTACCTTCCCATCAAGATTTGTTCAAGACAGCCTGCAGCATCCTTGTATTCCATGTATCTTTTTCTCTAAGCGTTTCATTCAAATCTAAGTGTTGCAGCCATACAGTAGCATTGACACAGCTACAGCTTGGATGAATTCTTGTTTTATTTTATCAGCTGTCTATAGCAGTTCATGCCTTTCCTATGCATATATGGATATTAGTTTCTGATTATAGTAATAGTATTATTTTAGATGATAGAGATGATAATTCTTATTTTTTTTTACACTGCTGCTTCTGATTGTTGGTTATTGCTGGTTTTCCTTTTCTTCGTCGATTCTTCTTGCTGGGCTGGACTTTGCTTGTTAATAATTTAATGAACAAACACAACTTGTTTACTTTAACATTGTCAAGTGGAGCAAACGGCAGTGTTGAAATAAACATCCTGAATACATTTGTTGGCGTTTGTGTCTGCATTGATTGTTTAAGTGTCTCCTTAATCATTTTTTCCAAACTTAAGGAAAATATTGAAGTCAGTTAGCCTACTGTTGGTTTTAATAACAGCAGCTAAGTAGAACTCAAGTAGTGTCCAAGACAGCTGGTATAAATAGGAATCAAGAATGATCCATTCATGA
Source organism: Doryteuthis pealeii (assembly GCA_023376005.1). Taxonomy (NCBI): domain Eukaryota; kingdom Metazoa; phylum Mollusca; class Cephalopoda; order Myopsida; family Loliginidae; genus Doryteuthis; species Doryteuthis pealeii. The sequence goes on from CM042167.1 coordinate 9,635,061, forward strand.
ATCAGGGTGATTTGGGTCATTCCATTCCTTTAGTTCTGATTGGTTGCTTGACTGCTTGATTTGAATGACATTGTGGAGTCTTATATATACTTTGTCATTTTGCAGTGGACTTTGTAGCATTTTGAGTTTGTATTTAAGTTACAATCGCTTGCTGCCTTGTCTTCCCAGTTCGATGGTAATTGGAACTTATTCTTCAGAAAAGAGATTTAAAAAATATTTATACATTTGTCAGAGTTCGATTGGACAAATCATGGTGCTTTCAACTATATCCACGCTGTAGCGCCAAAAATAGAATATCAAAATCGGAACCTATTTGTTAGGTATAAATATAGACAAAAAAAATCAACAAACACTCAGATTCCATTTAGCTTCCAGGCAGAGCAAACAATGTCCACGACCATTGACAACAACTCTAAGCGACCACTGAGTCAGCATTTATTACTGTATACTATCAGCCATCATCGTGCCACTGTGATTAACATCACCAATCCATTTTACAGGTCGTATTCACCAAAACTTTATTTCCTATCGAACTTTGCTAATTCTACATACAAATTTTCCCATTGTGAACATTACACATTTCTTATCAAACTTTTCTAATTCTACATACAAATTTTGCATTCATATTAATGTTGTAAACTGTTTTATACAAATTTATTCTCTGAATAAATTTATTTGCTATTCATAAATATATGCCTTGTCTTTGTCATTTCTCCGTATTTTCTGTCTAAACTGTGTCTTGTTATTTCATCGTCATTTAAATATTATTTGTGAAGTCAGAACACACAACACTAGCCTCTACAGTTAAAAGTATGTATAAAGTTTCAACATTATATTTCTTTTAATGTCCTCAAATCATTTGAGATGAATTTTAAATTTAGGAAAGAATAAAAAGTCACACATAAATTGTCTTGTGAGTATGAAGGATGCCGCACTTGCACAAACCTGTTCTTTGCCAAGAGCAAGTTGTTCAAACTGAATCAAGATGTGGAAATAAAAATAAAATGTACCTATTGACATTCATCGACCATTGCTGAATGTAAATGTGAACCAAACAATTGGATGTAATAATCCCGCGACTATGTGGAAAAATCATATTCTATAGCTGAAAACATTCTCTATCCAACTTCTCTACTCTGTATACATATTTATTTCTGTATGCATATTTATGAACACCTCTGCATGAGTAGGGTGTGATACAAGGTCATTTTTTAAGCGAGGCTTAACAGCTTTGGATTCAGAGTTATCTTTCTACCAGTTGATTCTTGCTGACTGCTTTTCATCTAGGTCATCTAACTCGTCTAGTTCGTCAGCCACCATGTTATCTGGTTGAATTCTGTGGTCGCAAGTTCGATCTCACGTAGTACTTAAGTAGGTCTTCTACCTATATATATATATATATATATATATATATATATATATATATATATATATATATATTGCTAGGCTCTCTTTAACACAAATAAAGCTCTACTTAATAATGTTGTACATATGTATATATTTATCAGTAAAAACTCACTTATTGCTGGTGGTTAGAAGCTCTGACTGATGAAAAATCGGTTAAGTTTTGATCTCAGCTTGTAAAGTCAAACAAAAAACTTTAAATCTGCTTCACCATAATAATGTATTTCAACTGTATCAAGACATTAGCAAAACCATTACTTTTCCTTCATTTATTCACTATATTGCTCTGTCTGTCCACATACTGGTAGTACGCACATTGAGCTCTCACTATGTTTAACCTCCACATGGAATGATCCTCATTACCAAAATATATGTATAAGTTGTTATAACATATAATATAACATACAATATGTTGGAGGCATGTGGGCTATACACTTTGTTTGCCGAATTTTCTCATCATGGTAATTTAATGTAATTAATAAACTTAGTAAATAACATCAAGTGTAAAAATCTAGTTATTAAACATATATAATTATACAAGTTTCTTAGCTGTACACATTTTAGACTTAAAATTCTTTAAAGTTTTAATCTTGATAATTTTTTAATACTTGTCTTGTATGTATGGAAAACATTACAAAAAGGATGAATTTGGGTGATTTGGGTGATTCCATTCCTTGAGTTCTGATTGGCTGCTTGATTTGAATGATATTGTGTAGTTTTATAAATACCCTGTCATTCTGCAGTAGACTTTGCAACTATTCGGTTTTGTATTGGGTAACACCCGTTTGTTGCCATGTCTTCCCAATTCGACGGTAATTGGAACTTTGATTATTCTTCAAAATCATTTGAGACGAATTTTAAATTTAGGAAAGAATAAAAAGAAATTGTCTTGTGAGTATGAAGGATGCCGCACTTGCACAAACCTGTTCTTTGCCAAAAGCAATTTGTTCAAACTGAATCAAGATTGGCTTCCCATCTAAATAACAGTCTAGACATTTAAACATCATCATTTTATCATACAAGTTTCTTAGCTGTACACATTTTAGACTTAAAATTCTTTAAAGTTTTAATCTTGATAATTTTTTAATACTTGTCTTGTATGTGTGGAAAACATTAGAAAAAGGATGTGTAAGTTAAATAAGATAAGCTTACTAAATATTGTATGGTTTCACTCAATGAATACCATGACTGAAAGGAATTTAAACTATCCTACTATTTCAGAACACAGTATGTTTCATTAGTGAGCTTTATGCACTGTGTGACATGAACATGTGTGGCTTCACTTGCTGTGATAGCAAAGTGGGCATTGAATTGAGTTTGTTATTTCTTTTATAGCCAAATGCACAGACATTTGAGTAGACTTCCTGCCTCAACAATCAGTTAACAGATTTCAACAATTTCGCTGAGAATGTTTGCTTATGTCATTCACTTGAATTATACATTTGCATTTATTCTCCTCACTGTGTAAATCTAACTGTGGGACCATATGACCTTTAGGCACCCCCTTTTTGATCTCGATTCAGAAGGACATGTTTTTCATTTACACCGTCAATATCCGGTTGTTTGTTAACACGATATTTAGAGTTTTTTTTAATTATAAAACTAACCCCTAACTCTAACCCTTAACAAACAACCGGATATTGACGGTGTAAATGAAAAACATGTCCTTCTGAATCGAAATAAAAAAGGGGTGCCTAAAGGTCATATGGTCCTAACTGTGTACTAAACAGCAAATTTTTGTACACAATCCAAATAAGTAAGTAAAATAAAAGAATTTAGTTGGTCACTATATTAGCATACTAATGGCTATGTGATAAGCCAGAAATGTCTTCTGTCTTCTTCACTAAATAAATGATATAAATATTTAAAACCAGCAGAGAGGTCTATTGTCGGTATCAACCAGAAAGTGAGGTCTTTTCTCTAGGAGATATTGTTTTTGCATCTCAGACGGAGTGCCACACATACCATCAGCTCCCCACTTTACCCTACAGATCCAAACTACTACTTATGCACTGTATCAAAACCAGAACCACATGGTTCCTAAGTGGATGCTCTACCAACTGAGCTAATCCTCCCCCCCTTCACTAAATAAATGATATACTTTTCTATTAATACAAAAATCATAACTCAACAGGATATCATTGATATTTATTAGAAATACTAGTACAAAATAAAAAACACCCTCCAGGTGATGTAAAAATAGATTTTTGAAACATATTGCCTGAGGGGTGAGAGTTAAAAATTCAATGTCAGCGAGTTTGTACTCTAAGTAAGTAAAATCATCAAATTCATTAAAGGATTAAAAAATAAAACAATTTCAAATGTAAACTTTAAATATGTATTAAAATAAAACAAACTATATATACATATATAATACCAGTCATGTATTGATTAAAACTTGTTTTAAAAAAACAATGAGGACTGTCTAATATTGCATGTTCAAATTTTGAGTGTATTTATTCTATGTTATGACGCTTTTGGGTAATGTGACGTAAGCAGTGACATAATTTTCGTTACAGACAAAAACCGGAAGCGAATCTCCATTATTAATAGATAGGCATGAACTGCATTAATATTAAAAGATATGCACATACCATTAGCACCCTGGTGTAATGGTTATCATCCTATGGCAACATGAGTTCAAATTCTGGATGGGACTGGTAGCATTTCACTTCTTGCTAATCGCCTTGGAAAGTATTTATCCTCCAGCTATGGGTAAATAATAGGGCATCATGGTTTTTATAGCCTTTTTATAGCAACCAGTTTAGAAGAAGGAAAACTCTGAATTGAAATTTCACTTAAAAATTGACATTGTGTCACATCCTGCTCGTGCAGAGGGGTTGGTTAATATATATAAGTGTTCACATGTCTGATTAATTATGCAGTACTCTCTCTCTCTCTCTCTCTCTCTCTCTCTCTCTCTCTCTCTCTCTCTCTCTCTCTTTCTTTGGGTTTCTGCACACATCTACGCGGCATAATGGTTATCATCGTAGGAAGTAGACTCAGCTACTCTACTTCAAATTTTGGACTAGGCTGTTTGCATTTCACTTTGGAAAAGTATAAATCCAACTACTCTCCCTCCAGCTATGGGTAAATAGTAATGGAGACTAAACTCTTTAACTTTGATATGGCAACCAGTCTAGGAGAAGGAGAAGTCTGAATTCAAACCCGTTAAACTCCATTTAAGAAGTGACTTTGGTTCACATCCTGCTTGTGCAGAAGGGTCGGTAAATATATAGATTAGCATTCTAAACGATGTGATAAACCAGATATTATTGCTTTCTTCTTTTCTAAATAAATTATATACATTTCTATTAATATGAAATATGTCAATCTGGTTCAGAATGATATTTATTAGGAATATTGGAATGAACTGATTTAACTCTGCATTAATATTGAGAGATAAGCACCTACACTTAGCACCATGGGACATTCAAAATACCCTAAATTGAAAATTACTTATTTGAAAATAGTAAATTATCTATATTTTCATATATTCCTCAAATCCTTACTGTATATATTAAATAACATATAACTGATATTTAAAAAAAAAAAATCCACAAATACATCTTTTCAAATGCAAGCTGTAGTCAAAAAGTATAGACACTGATATTTTTCAATTTCAGAATTTAAATGAAGATGTATAAAAATGAGCAACTTATATATCAAAGTGATGATATCTAGATGTCTTGACTGCTATCTAAAAGGAGTCAATACATTTTGATCAGTAATCTTTGATGAAACACAGGTTTGTGTGAGTGTAACATGTTCCATGCTCTCCAAATTTAACTCTGTACAACCTTTTCTTGTTTACTAAAGGGAGTGTTGAGTACCTGTTTATTGCCATTACTCCCTGGTCCACTGACCCAGAGTGGTAGTACCTAAGATCCAATCTATGAGTTAAATAGATCCACAAAAGAGTTTGAAAAAGAAATTGAATAACCAACAAGAATAAACTAAAATGTCTTCGACACAAAATAATGCAAGGGAGGACTTGCCATCAAATCCATCCAACCAACCAATACTACTAGTCATACTATTTACCCAACACGTAATGTTCCTTCTAATTTTGGATGACCTGTGCAGGGACAAAATTCTTGAAGAAATGAATATTCTTACTTTTGACCCATTTGGGGATTTATGCAAGTAGTAAGTACGTCAAACTTACTACTGTTGGTGTTCCTGAAAATGAAATGAGATTAGAGATACGGTATATTTTGCATTTGTGTGTATCAGATAAACAACAGTACATTCAGGTTTTTTTTGGTGGGGGGTGGGGTAGAAGTGCAGATAATTTCTGACTCTTCCTCATGTTTATGTATAGACTGGCACTTTTACCTATTTTTTTCATAGGCTGAATGAGACCAAAAACACGTGACTAAACAAAGAAGTGGTTTGGTTTGGTTTCTTTGTTTAATGGCATATCAACCTTTGTTGGTTATTTAATGCCAAACCCATTCTTGCAGTCAAACAGATGTGGTACTATTTAACCCATAGTTGGGGGGTATGAATCCAAAAGTAAATGTAATAGTGCAACTGGAGTTCAAATTTGATTACTACATTCTCGCAGTCTAGCATGTTAGTCATTATGCCACAAAGATTCCCCCCCCCCGCCAAAGAAGTGGGATGTGAATTTTTTTTTTTGACTTTTGAAGAAATGATTGATAGCTTTTATCTTAAATTTATGAAACAAAGATCAGAAGAAGATCAATACAATGATTGATTGATTGGACAGATAGTTTTATTATTGAACTTTTTTTTTATCTGAATCTTTCAAAATTTATGTGCAGCATTTAAAGTTTTAGTGCGTTGTATAATTTGTTTCAAATGCACTACTGCTTTCACACAGCATCTTCCAACATAGAAGGTGTTTCAGAAAAAAGAAATTCATATCATTTTGTAATCTAATAGTTTGACCAACTCTTGCTCAAATAATCACAAATTTTAACAACATGTGCAAAAACAACTTAAAATTCTATGATGAAGGAGGACTCCACATTCCCCAGATTTCTAGAATTGGAAATTCTCCACTAGATGAAGTTTAATGTCATACCTATTGAAGTTCAGTCAGTCAGTCTACTATTGGTTTGAACAACAGCAACTAGCCAAATACAACTGAACCAGTGTCAAAACAAATGGGAATCCAGAATAGTCCACTCATGCATTTGGGCAATTCCATTCCTTGAGTCCTGATTGGCTGCTTGGTTTGTATGATGTTCTGAGGTTTCATAAATAACCTGCCATTTTGCAGTAGTCTTTGCAGCAAACCAGATTCGTATTGGGTTACGATTGCTTGCTGCTTGTCTTACCAATTTGACGGTAATTGGAACTAGTATGACTATTCTACAATACCCAGAACAGTAAGATGCTGTCACCACCTTCTAGCATATATATGATAAAAATGGTTGGGGTTTGCCATAAGGGCAATAGCATCAGGACAATCATACAGGTGCTAATGCTTGACATGACCAGCCAATCAATTGGAAGAGGTCTCTTCAACAGCCTGTCTAGCCTAAGTAAGGGTCAAAGTGGAGTGTTGCATGTCATGGACTGCTCATCCACCAGGATTCTCTCTTTTGTGTTAGTATAGCATTCAATTATAAGACTAACAACAACAAGAAAGGAATTAATATTTCCTTTAATTCAAACAATTTATTGTCCAGCACATAAAACAACAAATAACAATATAAAGTCCTTCCTGTATATAAAGCTGAGTTTAAGGGACTTACCAGCGCATTGGGTGGTCTTAGGGTGATTTCTGGGAGCCCTTCAAATCGCTGCCTCGTGGAACCGCTGGTGGAATCTATCTGTCTGGGCTTTTGGATATTGCACCTAAAACTCTGGGCTATCACGTGATTGGTATATCCAATCACAGAGCCTCTCCCTCACTCACTCTATATACAGGAATAACCATTTTACTGACCCAACATATCCTTAAGCAGCATGGGTCGCCATCCACGACCAACAGGTAGCCCCATTGGGGGAGGGGTCTTATTCCTCTACAGAGGTGCAGTCGGTGTATTCTAAAACCCCATCCAACAGGGCTAAATTACTTTTATATAAATCCAATTGGACAATGAGACTTACTGGTGTAAGTATGTTGATTTTATAGACATTTTTTAATGTGTGCAAAAACAACTTAAAATTCTATGTTTAATATTTTAATGTTTTTCTTTTCAGCTACAAAAATGCCATTTACTGAAAAAGAAAATACATCTAAATATTACACACAGAATTTTGAGATCATTTGAACAGGAATTAGTCAAATTATTAGATTACAAAATTATATCAGTTTTTCTGAAACACCTTGTATATCTCAAATGATACCACATTTTTAAAAACACCCTGTATAATCTAACATATAATAGTCAATATATATTGAAGGGTTTTTATAGAAAATGCTATAAAAGAATATTATTAAAATATCATTGAAAATATTGTAGACAGTTTATATAGAAAATAACATCAATAGAAGTTTCTTATTGGAAAGATTATCAAAAAAGATATAGAAAATATTATAGATGTATCTTATAGAAAATTTGGACTATATGACTTTTAGGCACCCCTTTTTGATCTCGATTAAGAAAGGACATATTTTTCATTTACACTGTCAATATCTGATTGTTTTAACAGACGATTTTTATATATTTAAAAAAAAATTATAAAACTAACCCCTAACCCTAACCCTTAACCCTAACAACAACCGGATATTGACGGTGTAAATTACTGTCACATAGCACATATACTACACTTATACTACATACATTACATTTACAATTACTGTTTGTTTTGTTTTACTGCATATCAACTTCATTGGGTCATTTAATGCCAACAAAGTTTTGAAATAAATTGATTCTTAATGGGTACTCAATTTTTTTTATGAACACATTTTTTTCTATTTAACCCATAGATGGAATCCTAACAGGTACTACCACTCCGGGTCAGAATGGATTGGGGAGCAATGATGATGAAGGGGTGCTTCACATTTCACAAACCTCCAGAACTGGAACCTCACCATCACATAGTTTAACATAGATAGAAATAATTTTCATTAACTTTTCAAACAGATCCATTTGACCAATAGATTGGACCTTAACAGGTACTATCACTCCAGGTCAGTGTGAACCTGGGAGCAATGCCAATGAAGGGGTACTCCATACTCCCTAGAATTGGAGCCTTACCACTAAATGTAGTTTAGCGTTATACCCAGGAAAGAAATGATATCTTATTTATTTCAGAAGAATTAGTAAAGAGATAAGAAGGATGGTATTCTTTTCTGTTAGATTTATCAGTGGATATTTATCTGCATATTAAATATGGACCTATCAAATATAGAGAAGTTGTTTCTATTCTTCAATTTGAAGATGTGAGTGCTCAATAGGGGGTGGGGATGGGGGTTAAACTAAGCAGCTGGATAATTGGACAGTACCCAAGATGCAAAGCTCCAAGGGGACAAAGTAGCAAAATTCTTATTTATTCATTTGAAATCAATACATTATAGCTAAAATGTTTGGACCATATGACCTTTAGGTACCCCTTTTGCAATCTCCATTTGTGGAGACATTTTTTCCATTTACACCGTCAAAATCCAGTTAATTATTAACAGATGATTTTTAGAGTTTTTTTTTAATTATAAAACTAACCTCTAACCCTAACCCCTAATAAACAACCAGATTTTGACAATGTAAATGAAAAAAATGTCCCCACAAATCGAGATCGCAAAAGGGGTGCCGAAAGGTCATGTGGTCCAAATGTTTTAACACTACAAATCCCTGTTCCTATTATAAAGTCAACTAGACATGTTTGTTATGATACTCTTTTTATATACATATTTACCAACCCCTCCACACGAGCAGGATGTGACACAAGGTCATTTTTTAGGCAAAGTTTAACAGGTTTGCAATCTGTAGAAATTTGTGTAGACTTATCAGTATTCAACTGTATTGCAAGTTGAATCTGCTTCTGAGAATCCAGACTTGGTAGGTGGTTTAAATAGCAGCTTGGGCTATTCTACTATGTGGCATAGTCAAGTCTATTTCCAGAATCCTGATTGGCCGGTGGTTTTAGTGTAGATATTTTTATCCATATATACTGAAACTTGGCCATGTCCTGTCAGTTGCTACATAGTCTATTCTGTTACGCTTTCTTTTTTTTGTCTGGTAACTGGACGCTAGTCACACCCTTCCTGTGAAGATGAGTATGATGTTCATTCTACAACTTCTTGTCTTTTTGGCCAGTCATCATCTTCTCTTATCAACCCATGCTTTCCCAAGTTCTTACTGGTGCGAATGACATAATCTTATCCGCATAACATTACCCAGGCTGTGGATTCAGGGAGCTAGTCAGACCAGACAATGGAAATTGATGTTAAGCCTTTAACCACTCTCAATTAACTAAAATCTATCTTGCAACTTTTAGAATTTTAGTCTCTTGACTTTACTTTCACTAGTGAAAGTTGACATTTCAGTTAAAATATCTTAAAACTTATCTACACTACATGCCAAATAATAGATACACCTAATCTATTATTTAACATTCTGTAACACTGGAAATAAATTTTCCAATCAGTGGCATGCCAATGTCGTGATTCATGTGGGGTGGTGTGGGGGTCAGAGCTCGAACTGGCAACCCCTCCAGCGGCCAATAAATACCGATTCAGATTTTTCAAAGCTTCAACTCCCCACCCACTTTCAAATTCTATACATTCATAGTTCAAGAGTATTGTGGCAAAATTTAGGGACCTTTAGGCACCCCTTTTTGATCTCGATTAAGAAAGGACATGTTTTTCATTTACACCGTCAATATCCAGTTGTTTGTTAACAGACGATTTTTAGATTTTTTTAAAAATTATAAAACTAACCCCTAACCCTAACCCCAATCCCTAACAAAGAACTGGATATTGACGGTGTAAATAAAAAACATGTCCTTCTGAACCGAGATCAAAAAATGGTGTCTAAAGGTCATATGGTCCAAATTTAGCGATATATTTGAATGTTATAGCAATGTAAAGACTTTTGGGTTAGGATGTTTTTGTGCCCCCCTGAAGCTGCACCCTGTAGCAGCTGCCCCTCACCTGATCCCACTTTGTGCTGAAACTAACTCCAGTAGATTTCTCTATATTTTTTGAGCCATAAAAATAAACATCTGACTAAAATTGTACATATCTGTATGAAATTTATGAGATTGTGCGATAGATTCGAGGTTGATAACTTTTTGCTCAAGAGGCTAGATCACTACCTCGTTCCTATCCGTGGTGATATGGCTGTTAATGGCATATGAAATGCCATTGTCAGCTGTTCAAGGTTATAGAGAGGGTGGTTAATGTTTTCATTAGGAAATATCAGTCAGTTTGTTGGTCAAGAAGTTCAAGGTTGTGAAAATGATAATATATTTGATGGTGTCTGATTCAGAAGATCCAGTGGTTTTAGAAGATAGGCCACACACGGAAGACTGCAAATGAATGGAGTGCAGCATGGATGGAGGAGGAAGCAGAGTAGTCTTGAAATAATTGGATCAGCACAAACTTATTGAAGAGGTCTTGGATGATGGGGTCTATCGTTCTGGTTCAAGCAGAACAAGAGTAACAAAAGAAAACTAATTATAATAGTGGAGATGAAGCCAATAAGAATTATACCAGGGTAGTTAAAGTGCTGTCCTGGGTATAACACTAAATTGTATCCAGTGGTGAGGCTCCAGTTCTGGAGATCTGACGAGTGTGGAGTACTCCTTCATTTCCATTACTCCCAGGTTCACTATGATCTTGAGTGGTAGTACCTGTTAGGGTCCCATACAAATACATCTGTTTAAAATTATTTGCATTCAATACGACTGTGTGCTAAAAAAAGCAATTCTTCTTAAGAAACAACTACATAAAAGATGTAAATATGAACGTACAAAGAACACAATTCCCTAACATCTAGGCATAAAATAACCCTAGACGGGTTGATATGCCAATGAAATAAATCAATCAAATCAAAAGTTTAGTCTTTGTTACTTAGTGGATGAATATAATTGTACAGCCTATCATAAAAAGTAAAGTCATCAGGGTAGTCTAAAGTCGGTATTAGCCAGACAGTGAGGGAGTCTAACCCCTTTCCACTGGTGCTAGACCAGGAAGATTGTTTTGCATCTGAGGTGGAGCATCACACCTGCCGTCAGCTTCCCACTTCTTCAGGTGAAAATATCAAACATTTTCACCTGAAAAAGGCCGTTTTCTTTGTATACTTAAATATTTTATAATTTTCTATTATTATTATTATTTTATTTCATATTTAAAATAATAATAACTAGAATACAATGTGTACATGAACAAACACCCGGCTGAAACACGTGTTGGTAATTCATTAAATCAATTTTATCCATTCAACATTTTCTTTCCTTTATTTATCCCTTCAACATATTGTTGGATTCATTTCCATTTTTCAACTTATATATATATATATGTATATATATATATAAAATATATGCAGAAATTCCATGAAAATGCGTATTTCAGCCTAAAACACGGCGAGGAGCTAAAGACTAATGCTGTGACGTAATATCATTTTTTATTTTTTATTTATTTATTATTATTTTTTAAATTTTTTTATTCTTTAATTTTCTTTAAGTTGCACATGACTTTCACGATCAAAGTCATGCAACATTTTGAATGATTACCATGATCGTATTTCGGATGAGTTACGTCACACAATTTCGAAAGAAAATTAACGGCTAAAAAACGCTGAATCCATTCACTTCATTTAGTTACTTTTTTGCCTCCATATACAACATTTCATCTTTTTTTCTTCAGACCGTCTGATATACCTTGAAAAAGGGTGAAGTTCACCCGAAATATCGGAATAGATTAAACCAGGAATGGAGCAACGGTTGAATATTATAAAAGTTCTGATTTTTGTTCTGTTTTTCTTATTTTTGTTCTTTTTTTCAATGCTTCAAAAAACCAAACAAACAACGTTCACAAGAACATAACACATAATTATATATATATATATATATATATATATATGTGTGTGTGTGTGTGTGTGTGTGTGTGTGCATGTGTGTGTGAATTCTTTCAGTTTTATTATCCTCATCTTCAGGTTGTACTGACTGCAAGGATTCCCATGACTAAACAAATTGTTTTCTGTCATATCTGTTTGGTTGATTTTAAAGCAAATTAAAAGGGATGTCCTGTGTATGACACTAAATTACATCTGATGATAAAGCTTCAGTTCTAGAGATCTGGAGAGTGTGGATTACCCTTCATTGACATTACTCCCAGGTTCACTGTGACCAAGAGTGGTAGTATCAGTTAAGTTCCCAACAATGGGTCAAATAGATTTAAATTATTTGTATTCAATAGGGACAAGAAAAAAGAAAGAAAAGCAAACCCTCATAAGAAACAACTATACCAAAAATGTAAATACGAATATACTCTGAACACAATTCCCTAACCTCTAGGCATAAAATAACACTAGGTGGATTGATATGCCAATCAAATTAATCAATCAAATCCAAGTTTTTGTTACTTAGTGGGTTAATATATTGTACAGCCTATCATAAATATTAGGAATTGATTAAAAGTTCTTGGCCAAACCAAAAATGGTATAACCATTTTTGTTCTGTAATTTGTATTGTTTTTTTTTCTATATTTTAAGTGTTGTTTTTTTTCTGTTGTTTTTTTTTTTTTTCAATTTAATGTAGTGAATTGATAATGTACTTTTGTGTTCCTTACAGGTGACCTTACTCAAGGTCAACTTGGTCTAGCAACACTTTCTTCCAAACATAAGGAATTTCAAGAGAAGCTAGAACTGACAATTGAGTATGCTAAAGCCCTTTCTTGTAAACGGTAAGTATTAAAAGGAGATTTTGTGTTATATACCGTCTTATTATATATATAGTATATATATTATGAGAGGCACTCATGATTGTGTCTCCCATACTTGATATTCTACATCTTACTTATCTTAATGTTGGTTTCTTGAAATAACTTTTCATTTTATACTGAAATCAGGTGAACAATTATGGTCTACAGTTCAAAATTATATCTTCACAATCATTTTAAACAGATAAACACATCATTATCTCAAGCAGACCTATAGATGGACCCTAACATATAATACCAATTCAGATCAAAGTGGACCTGGGATTAATGACAATGGTGATTCCACACTACACAGACCTCTAGAACTGGAGCCTCACCACTGGATGCAGTTTAGTATCCTACCCAGAACACCCCTTTTTAGTGGGGAGGAGGGTCTTATTCCTCTGCAAGGAATGCAGTCAGCATATTCTAGCCTCTGTAAAAAAAAAGGCTATATCATAACTTTTATTTATTTATTTGCTATAAAAATAAAAAAGCTTGGTGAACATCTTTTAAATGTGGTGATTCCATAATTTTTGCCAAGGATTGTAAATATCTGTCTGTTTTTCTGAGCTGACAAGAGTGAACTTGATAGCTCATGTATTATTTATCACCAAATGCTAACAAGACAGGACAAATATGTATTCATATTACCATAAATTGACTTCAAAATTGTATTCGATTCTATCAAAGAACATTTGTAGAGACCTCATACATAAATGTTAGCAAACAATACAAAAAAGAATGTTCTGAATATTACAGTAAACTATATCCAATGGTGAAGCTCTGGTTATGGAGCTCTGGGAAATGTGGAGTTTTGCTTTTATTGATATTACTTCCAGGTCCACTGGGGGTAAGAGCGCAATGAACTGGAGGTGGAATTAACATAATGGTTATTGACATAGGAAATAGTATCAGTGACTCAAGTTCAAATCCTGTTTGAATTTCACTTCATGCTAATACCCTTTGAAAGGCATGAATCCATTTGTTCTCCCCTCAGCCATGGGTCAATAGTAGAGCAGACTGTGTTCTTTAGCCTTGGTAAGGCAACCAGCCTAGGAGAAGGAAAATTAAATTAAAACCAACTGTACCCAGTTTAAACATTGACCTTGTGTCCCATCCTGCCTGTGGTTGGGTAATTACAGATCCACTCTGATCCAGTGTGGTAGTACCTGTTAGGATTTAACTTATGGGTCAAATAGATCTGTTTGAGAAGATATTTAAAATGATTGTCATCTTTATTAATATGTCAGCTCTTAAAACATTTGCAAGTATGAAGTATTTACTAGTTTAAAATGTTTGCAAATTATTTGAATTAAATAGTAATACTTCAAGCCAATAATTTGTTCAAATAATTTGTATTAGAATTGTGGCGAGCCGGAAGTTCATACTTCAACAGACAGAGATCGAATGACAAAAATAAGTAGTTTGTGCATAGGGATCGCGCACCCTAGTAAAAAATAAAATTTAAAATAAAATTCGTAAAATTCAACCTATCAGAGGCGTTCCCGCCTATTAAGAAAAATCATCGAATGGAGCCCCACGGAGCCTACCTGGATTCTATAAATACTCAGACTTTTTCATTTTCAAGCAGAAGGATTTTGCCTGCCTAAGAGAATCCTTGTCACATGTTTTAAGAATTTTTAATGCAGAAGGCACAAACTATCTATTTCTCTCCCTTTAAATAATCATCGCTTTAAGAGACAAACTAAATATCAGTACAAATATTGCTTGACTGATGATTATTGTGACCTAAAAACTTTAAACATTCTTTCTCATTTTGTGAATTGTGAAATATTATCTTACATTTTACATTGAACTTTAAAAAAAGAACTTTTGGCTGAACCTCGCCCAGTATTCAATGCTGCCTTTTTGTATACATTCTGTTAATACAATTTTGTTTGTTTAATCAAGAGTTTTGTCTTCTATGCCATGTGCTTGATTGTTTTATGGTCTTTAAATGTTTGAACACTTTTATTAAATATTGACATCAAACAGCCCTACCTATCACCATAGAATCGAGCCCAAAAAATAACAAGCATAATATGAAAAGAGCTGAGTGAAGATGAAGAGATAGTGAAGATTGCTGGTAACATTGCAAAAACAATCAACATCATCATGTAAATAACTGGGTAAGGTCTTTCTCCAGAAGTGAACCCAGAATGGCTGATATGCATGGATGAGCTTAGAGTATGGCATCACGGAAAAATGCAATATTGCATTTTAAAAATAAAGCCACTTACACCAAAATTTTTGCCTTCAACCTAAAAAATATATCTTTGAGACAAAATTGTCAATGTTGATTATAATAAAAATCTATCTATTATTATCCATGACTCTATAAGAATTAGCGTGGTGTTAATACAGTAGCTAATACCAAATTTTCATGTTATACCAGATGGTCATTTAATACTGGACATATACATATTTACATTGAACAAATTCCAACAAAGAGTTATAACAAACAGACTTTATTGTTTGAGCAAAGTCCAACAAAAAACAATACAAAAGAGTCCTTACTGTTCATTTCCTGATGGATCAATGGGTTTCACTGAGCCAATCTGTCAGGGAAAGACATGAATTTTTAAAACCAGAATCCATGTATACCATTATTAGGGTAGGTTGATTTTTACTTTTTTAAAAAATATCAAATTGCATAAAACATCACAAGTTGTGTATTGGTCTACTAAGTACTGATACCAAAAATTAGATCTTGATTTTTTTTTAGTAAATGGCATCAAAGATCATAGACAAAAATGCACTGAAAAATCCTCGATTTACACAAAATGAGGGCGCGGGCATATTTTTAATTTGAACTTCAGTTATAATTTCGTCATTTAATTTCATTTTGATAAAATAAAATAACAACATTCCCTAGTTTAAATATTGAAATTGTTAGATTTTCTGATAATTTTTTTTAGCCAAATGTTGCAAAACCGATAATTTTTCAGTGCATTTTTGTCTACAAAAATATGGTACATGTAAAAGACCTAATTTTTGGTATCAGTACTTAATAGACCAATATATAACTTTCAGTGTTTCATGTAATTTGATATTTTAAAAAAGTGAAAAGTCAACCTACCCTAACCATCATGGCCTAGTGATTTCCAGTTTGGTACTTGCTCAAGTGGGTCCATGTGTATGTCATACTCAAGGCCATTGCAATTCTTTTTTTATGCTATTTATTCATTTGGTATTTCTGTTATGTTCTTTCTTTTCCTATATCTTGCTATAAAAAGTTTTGTCTTCTTTGCATTCGGGTATTCATTTGTCTTCACTGACTTTCTGGTAGAATATTCTAAAAAGCTAAGAATTCTTAAAGATTTCTTTGATTTTTATAAAATATAAAATTATAGTCATTTCATAAGAGCCACAATAGAATCCTATGTGTTGATGCTTCCTTTTGTTTATAATTTTCATATACAATATTTTCATATATTTCCCACTCAGAGGCAAGAATATCGCAATTCACGTGAAGTTTAGTTAGTTAATCAGTTTGCAGCCAGACCTTGAGTGGGACAGACGTGTCCTACCTCAGTTGTGACTCCACACAATGAGTTAGAAGGGCAAATAAAACTTTGATCAAATCAATAAGCCTTGTTGATTAATCAAGTATGTCCTCAGTTAGAAAAGAAAGAAGACATAGACAATCATGGCCAGAATAGAAAGAGAAGAAGAAGTGAAGATCCAACATGGCGACTAGACGAAGAACAACCAAGTAAGTTATCTATCTGTCTATTTCTCTTTGATGCCTCTACTCTTTCTCTATCGCATAAGAACTCTTGTTATGTACCCAACAAGAAAGGGGTATGTAACATAAGAAGCATCTCACATGGTGTAATGGTTAGCAAGATGGGTTAGCAGACAATTGTTATTTCTGATCTCATGCCACATTTAAGCTAAGTTTAGTAAATAACGATATAAGTAGATATTATTGATCAAACCAGGAATTAGTACCAAACCATTTTGGTTGCAGTGTAGGGGTTAGAACGCTCTAGTGTCCAGGGGACAGGAAGTAGGGAGAGTAACGTCCCTTGTCAGTTTGAGAGAAGGGCCTCTTAACTGGTTTTCAGTACCATTGTGTGAGGTTCGTAGAATCAAGCTCTCGTCTCTCAGTCAACTGTGACTGAAGAAAACCCCCTCAGTGAAGGAGCAATAGCCGGATACACCACCTGAGCACCCCCTTCAGTGAGGGAGATAAATAACTGTAAGCACTGTCTTTAAATTCTCGTATTGTTGGGTTTAGTTGTGTTTACATGGACCGGGTTAGCTCAGTCGGTAGAGTGTTCGGTTAGAAACCACAAGGTTCCTAGTTCGATACCGGTCCTCGCCAACTCAGCATATGAGTAGCACAGGGATCTGTGTGGTAAAGTAAAGAGCTGATGGTAGGTGTGGCACCCCACCTCAGACACTAAAATAATCTCCCTGGTCTAGCGCTAGTGAAAAGGGGATAGACTCCCTTGACGTCTGGCTGATACCGACATTAGGCCACCCCGACGACTTTACTTTTTACATGAAAATTGAAATTGGTTACGTGTGCTTTTTATTTGTTACTTTAATTTGTGTAACTGTGTATTATTACTAATAGTCTGGATACAGCTATTTCTACTGCAGTAACATCTGCCATGAATTGGTTACGTGTGCTTTTTATTTATGTTACTTTAATTTGTGTAACTGTGTATTATTACTGATAGTCTGGATACAGCTATTTCTACTGCAGTAACATCTGCCATGAATTGGTTGGTGTGCTGATTTTATTTTATGACTTTAATTTGTGTAACTGATATACAGCTATTTCTACTGCAGTAACATCTGCCATGAATTGGTTACGTGTGCTTTTATTTATGTCACTTTAATTTGTGTAACTGTGTATTATTACTGATATACAGCTATTTCTACTGCAGTAACATCTGCCATGAATTGGTTACGTTGCTTTTTATTTATGTTACTTTAATTTGTGTAACTGTGTATTATTACTGATAGTCTGGATACAGCTATTTCTACTGCAGTAACATCTGCCATGTTACCAGACTTTAAAAAAACATAGATTGATTGAAATCAAAAGGAATATCATATGTACCTTTCAAACTCTAAATTAAACGCTGCGATGCCGATCCATTAATAATAATAGGAGACACCATTATAAGATCTTTTCCCTGCTTTTTAGTAGAAAATAATCGTTGTTGTAGAACAATGACCTGCTCACTTTAAATTTTGTTCCAGGAGTATTTAGATTTCAAGCATTGAACTGTCTGACAGCAGATCCCCTTCTGCTTTCCAACGCAAAAACAGGAAGTTCAGCACTCAACCAAATTAAATATTTACACGGCTTTCTGATGAAAAGAACAAGCAATAAATGCACTTCTCTTTTGCATAGCCAAATACTTAAAAAGCACCTTTGGAGATTTGTTTTATGAACAAGTATTAATCCTGTAAAGAAAAGAACAAAGGATTTTAATTAAAAAATAATAGATTTTATATCTGCTTGTTAGAGATTGGAGAGATTACTGTATAATTTCACTTCATTAAATATAAATGCATTTTTATAATCTTCACTGAACTCATATTATTAATTTATTTTATCAAATCCAATTTTTACTGCATTTACAGAATATTTAGTAAATTATTATCTTTATAATAATATATGTATAGATAAAAGGGTATGAAAAATACACTTTGTTGTTAAAATGAATATATTTTTATATCTTTTTCATTGCTTATATTGACAATATTTCGATTTATATAAAAAATAAATTATCATCAGAGGATAATGATAATTAGGTCCGTTTTTAGATGTAAATGTTTATACTCTGATGATCTTTTTGATAAATCGAAATATTGTCAATATCAGCAATGAAAAAGATAACAAAATATATTTATTTTAACAACAAAGTGTATTTTTCATACCCTTTTATCCCTTCGGATTCATTTCCTTACTCTTAACTTATAATTATATATATACTGTTTATCTGATTGCAAATTTATATGCTGTCATATTTGGTTGTCATGGTTGGATGTGTGCGGTATAATGGTTAAAATCATAGGAAATGGACTCGTTGACCCAAGTTCAAACCCTGGACGAGGCTGTTTGCATTTCACAAGTGCTAATACCTTGCGAAAGGTATGCATCCAACTAACTTTCCATTCAGCTATGGGGAAATAGTAGGGCAGATTGGACTCATTAACCTTGGCTAGGTAACCAGTCTAGGAGAAGAAAAACTGAATTCAAACCTATTAAACTCCACTTAATAAATTGACCTTGTGTTTCATCATTGCTCATGAGGAGGGGTTGGTCTGTTTTTCCTATAAATAATGTCTGATGAAACCTTGGAAGAGATAAACGAGATCTGAGGGGACTTGCTAATTTAACCTAGCAATTGCTAATTACTCTGTTCTCTATTTCTCTGAATGTTTGAGATGAGGCTTGATGATTAGTTTTATCTGTGTTATTCAGACTATTGTCCTCATCTTCATTGTTATCTGTACAACGTTTCGGCCGATATGCCCTCCGGCCTTCTTCAGGTATTTCTTGTATTTCCAATTGGACACATGGCCTAGTGGATAAAGGGGTTAAGACAATTCTAAGTGACTAGATTGCAGGTTCAATCCTGATCAATGGCTTAACGCCCTTAACACAGCTTAACGCCTCTACCCCAGCTATGGTTAGCGGAATGAGAACAGGATACCCCTGTGGGCTGAATAAAGGGTTAGTTTCAAAGTTCTGTGATGGCTCCCGATTACGACAAGAAGGTTCCCGAGTCCAAAAAGAAGGTTCCCAACAAGAAATACCTGAAGAAGGCCGGAGGGCATATCGGCCGAAACGTTGTACAGATAACAATGAAGATGAGGACAATAGTCTGAATAACACAGATAATACTACTCTGTTCTCCTTTTATCTTTGCTTCGTAAACCTTTTTCCCTATCGTTAATACTCATGTTCTATTGCTATTATTTCTCTGTTAACTCTGATTCTCAAGTTACAACACATACGTAATTCCTAAATAAAAAAAAACTCATGAAAAGTGGATCCATCACCGCTCTGTAGGTTTTCTTTCGTTTGTTGGCCCAGAATCTGAAAATACACACCAAGATGTAAATGGAAGTACAGATTGATTGATTGATTTTAATGACATTTCCTGTCCCCCCTAATGGTTTATTTGAAAAATTAATATAATTTTTTTTTTTTTTTTTTTG
Organism: Doryteuthis pealeii; assembly: GCA_023376005.1. Taxonomy (NCBI): domain Eukaryota; kingdom Metazoa; phylum Mollusca; class Cephalopoda; order Myopsida; family Loliginidae; genus Doryteuthis; species Doryteuthis pealeii. The sequence goes on from CM042167.1 coordinate 9,655,501, forward strand.
AAAAATTACTTTTTTGGTTTATGTTGTCTGGCTTGAGTTTTATTCATTTCGGGTTTGATGTGACTATAAAGTTGAGATAAATTCATTACCTGATACATCAATAAGGGTTTACTTTATTTATATATATATATATATATGTATGTATGGAAACGCATGGCATAATGGTTAGAGTCGTGGGAAAAGACTTGTCAACCAGAGTTCAAATCCCAAACAAGGCTGTTTGCATTTTACATAGCGCTCATACTTTTGAGAAAGGTATGAATCCATATATTCTCCCTCCAGGTATGGGTTAAATAGTAGGGCAGACTGGGCCCTTCAGCCTTGGGTAGGTAACCAGTCTAGGAGAAGGAAAACTCTGAATTCAAAATTCCTGAGGTCAGTTCTTGATTGGGTTTGTGGCATTTCTTGTGCACCAATTCTTTCCTATCGACTGTGCCAAAAAGTGCAGATGGTCCAACACAAGCCTTCACCACTATAAACAAATCACTGTGTGGGTTGTTCATTATATGAACCCTCATGTGTCGACAAGAGAGTCCATTATATATATATATATATATATATAAACTGACAGGATATTATAAAGATAAAAAGTAAAGAGTGCTCAATACCTAAGTAGAGCAAATAATAAAGTTTAACCTAATGATTCAGATCTTTGCCCTGAAGAGCATTAAGTGAAACTTTTATCTGACTCATTAGGTTATATATATATATATATATTTATAACAGAAGATTTAGAGTTTTAGCTTTATAGCCTATTTCAGGAAGCCTAGAGCAAATGTCTAGTTTTTCCAATCATCAGATGCGAATGATGAATTCTTTATTACTTTTAAGGTACAGAGGAATACAGGACAACTCATGTAAAGTTATTTTATGCCTAGAGGTTGTATTTATTGTGCACTCATGTCTTGACTGTTCAAAGAACAGAGCCCAAAGACCAGATCTTTCCTGTTTAAAGAATGAGAACTAAACAGGATTCTGGATTTCTCAATCCACCATGAGGTATGCAAAAGAAACCTCCCAAATCAAAAGGAGATGATTATTGTCTCCCTACACCTTGAATAAGTGGCTTGATTTAGCTCAGTCGGTAGAGCACCTGCCTAGGAATTGCAAGGTTCTGTGTTCGATACTGATCGCCACCAACTTAGCGGATGAGTAGCACTGATTAGGTAATCTGATCTGTGCAGTAAAGTGGGGAGCTGACGGTAGGTGTAATGTTTCACCTCAGCAAATGTAAAGTTATTTTATGCCTAGAGGTTGTATTCATTGTGCACTCATATTTACATTTTTGGTGTACTTATTTCTTAAGTTTTTTTAATTTGTTTTGCACACAGTCCAATCTAATTATAATTTGTAAATAGATCAAATTGACCCAGATGCTATTATTGGGTCAATTCACAACAAAGTGATAACAATGATATTTTAAGACCTACATTGACCAGCTCTACATACTGGATTCTGTGCAGAGGACCTTTTGAGAGCAATGAAGGATAGGGACGGTTGGTGAGAGATTGTCATGGATATTTGTGCTACTAGCATGACATGATAATTATGGTGATGATGATGTATTTACCAAACCCTTCAACATGAGTATGATGTGACACAAGGTCAATTTTTAAGCAGAGTTTAACAGGTGTGAATTCAGTTTTCCTTCTCTTAGACCAGCTGTCATACCAAGGTTAAAGAGCCTAGTCTGCCCTACTATTTACCCATAGCTGGACGGAGAATAGTTGGATACATACCTTTCCCAATGTCATTAGCACTAAGTGAAATGCAAACAGTCTCATCTAGGATTTGAACTTGTGTCGCTATGTCCATTTCCTACGATGAGCACCACCATTATGTATGTTTCTGTCCAAATATATATAGGTCACATGACAGTTACAGAAACAATTTACTTATGTCACTGCCCAGTTGGCAGGGATTAAAATACTCTGAGTGGTAAGACCCTCCAAAAAAACAAAAACGGGTGTCTGATTAGGACACTAAACTGGATCTGATGGTGAGGCTACTGCCTTCTAGCACATATATGATAAAAAGGGTTGGTGGTTTGTCATAAGTGTTACACCGAGTTCAACAGAATATTTTTCTGTGGGGAATCTACAATAACAATTCTCAGATATTCTGTTTAGTTGGATGAGAGTATTGACAATAAAAGATTGCTCGACACTAAATGAAGGACCAGGAATTATTTGAGAAATTATTTCACAGTTTAACAGCTTTGTCAAGAATTGAACTTGGATCACCAAATCCATTTCCTACTACAATAACCTTTTTGTATTATCATAGAGTGTTGTTATAAATAATGCATAAAACTATTATTATACAAAAGCTGAACAAATCAATGATTGTTTCCCTAAGGCTTTTTTCCTGTTTAGTTTAATGACAAAGATTAAATACCAAAATATTCCTTACTTCTGGGACTGAATTATATTTGAAAAAAATTTTCATCATTTTAATTTGCAGTAGATATAAACTATACCATTGTTTTCAAGAAAGAATACTAAATTAAAAATATTCAGAAATCCTTCATTTCTTAATTGTTTATGATTCATTTATTTAACAACATATCAATTCTTTATCAACACCATCAACACTTTTATACCATAAAGAGGATGTGAAAATAATTACATGGCATTATTGCTTTATTACAACTAACAATCGAGGAAAACAACAAAAAGTTTAAATTAATAAATCTCTTAACTGTAAATCAAAAATTAAAATACTTCTATACTAATTAATTATATTAAAATAACATAATTAGTTTTTAATTACATTATTATGTATTCATTAAGTAATTTCCTATGTAAAATACATGATCAACAGTGAGCTTACTTGGGTGATTCAAAAGTTTTGCAATACTACTGCAAAATGACAGGGTATTTATGAAGCCTCATAACATCATAGAAACCAAGCAGCCAATCAGGACTCAAAGAATGGAATCACCCAAATACATGAATGGACTGTTCTTGACTTCCATAAATACCAGCTATCTTGGGGCACTGGCAGTTGTGCTTAGCAAGTTGCTGTTGTTCAAACCAACAGTATACTGACTGACTTCATTAGGTGCAAGTGTTAACTTATGCTAAGTATTCTGTGTTATTTTTGCCTGTAGTCAGGATTGAACCTGCAACCTCCAGATGATTGTCACTTAGATCTGTATTAACTCAATCCTTATATGCGTTGTACCCTGTGTCCATCTGGAGTTTGACAAAAAGGTTCTCAAGTTCAAAAAGAAGCACCTGAAGAAGGTTGGAGGGTATACTGGCCAAAACGTTGTGTATATCTTATTATAATGGAGATTGTGAGGTTTTCTGTCTGTAACTGAAACTCTATCACTACTCAAGTCACAATTCCCTTAGTTATTTACATCACATTCTCCATGATTTTATTTTTTATCTAAACTTTTATCATTAATAAAATTCTTATACATCATTAATACTATTGACCATATCTAGATACTAATAACAGGTAATTGTATTTGTATATACATCAAAATAGCGGTTTACAGTGTGAATGGAAAGGCTAATTTGCATATTGATCTTTGTGCTTAGTATTATTGATTTCTAATTGTTTGGTTTTATCTTAATGAATATGAGCAAAAATCTCGGGGATAAATCTTAAATGAAATCGATTAATAAGAAGAAATAACTGTAATATTATCCTTTACTTCCAATTTTAACTAAATAGTTAAATTAGGAAAATTTACCAATGAAAGACGGGAGTAATAGAAAATGATGGAAGAGTTAGTTTCAAAGTTGTTCTATTTTTCAATCATACCCCCCTCTGTTCCAAATCTTTTTATTTGCATTCGTATTCAGTTTCATTAGCCTTTCTAATTTAATATGATATTTTATTATATTAAAACTTAAGTACTTGCACCCGGAGGGTGCATATATTTGCTAGTAACAATAAAGATGAGGATGACTGTTTGAAAAATCTAAATAATACAGTTTAGTGTTGTTTCTAATTTTTTGGCACTTTAGATTCGTATTAATAGAGCTTAACCTTCTTTCCTGTTATACAAACTTGGACATTTCCTAAAAGCCATGGATCTTCTTTCTCTCTACTTGTACTGATTCACTTGTCTTCGTTGGTTAATCACGCATGGTGACAATGGATCTTAGCACCTCACTCCTCACTTTTTTTTCTTCCTTTGAATTATAAGCCTCTTTCTGAGAATATGGTAAAAGCAGTGTACTTTTTCCGACAAAAATGCACAAAAAAGAAAATCTTGATTGTTGTTGGGTTTTTTTTTGTAGGTATGAATATGTAAAGATAATTATGATGGGTCTTAACATTTGTCGAGTCACTGACCCCTTTTTACGAATCATTTCTATACAGAAACCATAATCTACTAAATAATAACACGCAGCCAAAACGAATGAATACACAATGGTAAAAGTAATAGACAAGTCTTTGATGAAAAGAAGCAGAAAATCTGTCTCATTATATATGACAATGGTGCTCTAAAAGTAAAGCCACCTATTTGTTTCCACAAAAAACTACAACATATACAAGGGCGGAGGGGGGGGTCGCACAATAACAGTATTGGATAGAGCAAGTTTTCATGTTACATGCACTTAGATGATTAATTGTGCTAATTTGAATATTGTGTGAAAGAAAGCACAGATTTTGAGTGCTTTTTTCATTTGAGAAATAAGACTCTGCGCAATGATGTATTCAATATACCATGATCTCTTTTTAAACCAAAGAAGAAAACACTCTGTGTAAATGTTATTGCTCTATGGACAATTTGTGCCCAAAAGGAAATATAAATTTTATGATATATATATATATATTTGCTTTCTAAAGAAAAAAGAATGCAAAGAAAACAAAAAAACACTTTGCTTTTTTTTTATCATCTCTTGTGAGGCATTATGGGATAGAATCATTTCTGTTAAGTCAACTGATTTCGTGCTTTTCTTTTTGCCTACGAAACTTGAGTCATGTGATTACCAGTAACTCATACGACGTGTAAAAAAATCTACACCAGTGGAGGCGACCCACTTTTTTCAGTGATGAAAGTGTACTTGTCAGGAAAAGATTTTCCATGTAATCCATCTTTCATTGCACGGATGAGCTGACTGTGGCGTTCTTAATTTTGTGGGTGGACATTTATGTTGAACATGGCTTGTCACTCACATTCTCACCAGTGATGAAATGCATTACCGACAACATAAATGGGCTCACATACGGGATTTTGGTTGCTGTAAACATTCAGCAATTAGTGATGAATATCACTGAGTAGGATTATTCCACATAGAGTATAAAAGTCGTAGTTTATTTTAATCAACTATCGACTGACCACATCTGGTGAGTAAATTTCTTAGATAGATTGTATGGTTGATGTCTGACATCTGGGTAAAAATAAGCCAATCCAGAGACCTCACATTTGGATGTAAGACTTTAGGTAATATAATTACCGAGTATGAAGCACGTGGTGTAATTGTTAAAGTTATGGGAAATGGACTTGTCACCCCGAATTCAAATCCTGGACGTGGTAATTGCATTTCACGTAGTGCTAATATCCTTGGGAAAGGTAGGAATCCTAATCTCCCTCCAGCTATGGGTAAATAGTAGGGAAGACTGGGCACTTTAACCTTGATTAGGCAACGGTCTAGGAGAAAGAAAACTCTGAATTCAAACCTGTTAAACTCCGCTTAAGAAATTGACCTTGTGTTGCATCCTGCTCGGTTGGTAAATATATATATATAATTACCGACCCCTCCTTACGAGCAGGATGTGACACAAGGTGAATTTCTTAACCGGAGTTTAACAGGTTTGAATTCAGTTTTCCTTCTCCTAAACTGGTTACCTAGCCATGGTTAAAGAACCCAGTCTGCCCTGCTATTTATCCATAGCTGGAGGGAGATTGGATTCATACCTTTCCCAAGGGTATTAGCAACATGTAAAATGCAAACAGCTACGTCCAGGAATTGAACAATAAAAATCAAACATCAGATTGGAATATTTATCAATGCAATAAAATGCTTAATAAAATAAAGTAATTTCCAAGTTAATAATAATAATAATATGTAAGTCAGTATTTGTGCTCATACCAATCATTATATTTTCTCAATGAAGATAACTATATAATACTAATAAGAGAGTATTTCTCCTTCTTTAATTACTTGTTTGCAGTCAATCCACATATATAGAACCAATGACCTTTAGGCACCCCTTTTTGATCTCGATTAAGAAAGGACATGTTTTTCATTTACACCGTCAATATCCAGTTGTTTTAACAGACGATTTTTAGATTTTAAAAAAAAATTATAAAACTAACCCCTAACCCTAACCCCTAACCCTAACAAACAACCGGATATTGACGGTGTAAATGAAAAAGATGTCCTTTCTTAATCGAGATCAAAAAGGGGTGCCTAAAGGTAATATGGTCCTATATAAAATTCAAAAACATTTTTTGACATCACCAGAAATTCTATTACAAAGAGATGAGTGAATTGAATAATTAGAAAATCTGTTGTCATGGTAACACAAAGCATGCTTTAAGTAAGCACTGTGTTACCATAACAAAAAAAGTAACATTTATTTTCTGGTTTCTTTGTTTTAATGGCCTATCAACCTTTGTGGGTTATTTAATACCAAAGCCCTCCTTGGTATTATTTAACCCATGGTTGGGGGGAATGAGGCGTTTCATACCTTTCCCATAGGTATTAGTCCAAACGTGAATGTAATAGTGCCACTTGAGTTCAAACTCACATACTACAATGTTGCAGTACAACATATTACCCACTATGCCATCGGACTCCCCCATGAGTGGGAATTAATGAACTCTGATAGAAAACAGAAAACAGGAAAAAAAAACTGTGGAATTTTTTCACAGTTCATCATCATCATCATCATCATCATCATTATGTCGTGCAAGTAGCACTGATATTCATGACAATCTCTCACCAACTTTCCCTATCATTCATGGACCCTGGGAGGTCTTCTGCGCAGCAACCAGCATCCTCACATAATTGGTCAATGTAGGTCCTTGCTGGGCGGTCCACATTAGCATGTCCATGTGTTGGCTTCCACAGGAGGATGTTGCTTATGAGCTCATCCTTGCTTCTCCAGCAGTGTCCTGCATGCTTAGTCCGTCTCACCCGGATGGTTTGTGAGATGGGGGCAGGTGGCCATACAGTGGGGTGCTGTTTCCATGACTTGTTCAAGACTGTCCGCAGGATTCTTGTGCAGCTCCCATCTAGCTTATTCTCAAGACACTTTGCCATACAGCAGTATAACCACATCCTGGAAGAATTGTCACTTTAGCTTGTCAGTGAGATCAGATTTCCATATGACTGATAATTTGTTTGTGGCCGACCATGCCTTTCCTATTCACAGTTAGTAACTAGTTATAATATAAATTCTGATTAAAAATTGAGGAAAAACGAATAAGGCACAAACAACTTCATTTAAGGGATATTTCGCCATGGTTTGTTAACAAAGCTTCGTCAGGAGATTTATTTGAGACAAGAACTACAGTCTGTTTATATACTGAAAAGATAGAACTCACAAGTCTCCACTATCCTTGTTGACACTTTCTCTTCCTCTTTTTCTTCACACCTTCCGACACATCTGCCCTCCCGCTCCTCTTCTCCCCCTCCCCTTCTCCCCCTCCCTCTACCTTTTCAATATATAAAACAAACTGTAGTTCTTGTCTCAAATAAATCTTCTGATGAAGCTCCATTAACATATCAAGGTGAAATATCAATTGAATGAAATTGTTTTGTGCTTTATCCGGTTTTCCTCAATTTTTAATCACATTTTGTTGGATTTTACCCAATCTGTTACTCCTCATATAAGTTGAAGAAAATGTTGGTTTATGAAATGAAAATTAAAGTGCAAGTCGCATTGCAAATTTTTTTAATATTGTCATTGAATTTTAGGGTGTTTTGGTGTTTCAATTAAGGTAGATTTGAAAGATCAGGCATGAAAATTAAGTGGGGAATGGTAATTTTGCAAGTTTTGTAGACTATCTGTACATCCGGCCTTTTTCAGGTATTTCTTGCCAGAGAAGAAGGCCCGGAAGGCACATTGGCTGAAACATTGTACAGATAACAATAAAAATGAGAACAATAGTCCGAATAATCCAAATAATACTAATTATCAAGCCTCATCTTATAAATTCTATAAATAGAATGGGACTTAACATTGAGCTTAATTGTTGCTGATGTTGGCGTTTAAGTGAGTCTTTAGTAAGAAAGAAATTATAACGAGGATAATTGTTCATGATCTTTAAAAACAGCGTGACACAAATGAACATTCATAAAAAGAATAGAAAATAAATGTCTGCCAATTATAGTACAAATCAAATCTGTTGTAGAGACATGAATGAAAATCAGACAATAATGTTGCTTTAACTCACTCTGACAACAAACTGGTTAAAAAAAAAAAAAAAGAAAAAAAAGTTACATAAGTTAAAAAAAAACAAAAACAACATTTGGATGCATGTTTTATTTTCTATAGAATATTCTTTACATTTTCACAATGTGAAGCTGACAAAAGAATTTTTTTACAAATCACAATTTAAGCACATATTTTTTGCTAAGAGAGAAGAGAATTTTGCCACTCTCATAAAAAAAAGAAAATGTATTATTTTTCAACGAATAATGCACTTATACTAAAATTATATCTTTTCCAATAAAAAAAAATCGCTTCAGTAAATTAAGTGGGTGTATTTTGCGTGATACTGTAGCTTAAACTACTGTCAAATATGATAATCATCAGACAACAAAAGAACATTTTCAAAAAAAAAAAAAACTCTACTATGCAATAAATGTCAGACAGTGGTAATATCCAAATTTAAATTCTCATTCTTCTTGGTCTTATGAAATAAAAAAGAAAAAAAAAGGAAAGTAGAAAATTCAAGAGTGGTTTCAATATTCAAGTTAATCCTTACTGGCTCATCTCTCAGTTACACGATATTCTGTGTGACAAGTGATATCTCAGTCACAATAACAACAAGCCATTTTGGTAATGATCAAGTCAATGCGGCTTCTGTTTGCTGTTTGTATTGAATGAATATAAATAATTGATTGCAATGAAGTGAGAAAGCTGTAAATGAATCCATGAAGAAGGAGATGTCTTTAAGAGAGAAAAGAGAAAAATCAGCAACAAAAATAAAAAAAAAGATACTTTGGTTCTGAATGAGATGTAAGTGATCATGAAAGGTGAAATGTGTAGGTGTTTTTGTGAGGGAATATCATTTGAATTAGAAGGTTTGGAAGATTTATCTTAACAGAGTTTTAGCACAATAGTTTAGTTAGCAAAGCACTCCAATCCTTTTCAAGTTTATTAACCAGCTACAAAGAATAGGATGATAGAATTATGAGATAAAAGGAAAAAGAAACAAAGGAATTATCAAAGGGTGAAAAACAATCAAGCCAAAATTGTGTTGGTAATGTCATAAACAAAAGTCGTAAGTGAATATGAGAAAATGAGCAAATTGGGAAGAAAATTGTAGAGAAGAAAGAGAACAATTTAGCCAAGATATTCACATGGATAAAGCATTCAAATACTTGAGGAGGAGGCATGTTTAGCGTAACAGTTATTGTCATATGAAATGGAATTGGCAATCCAAGTTCAAATCCTGGACAAGCTGTTTGCATTTCACTTTGTGCTAATGCCCTTGGGAAATGCATAAATCCACCTCTTCACTCTCCCCAGCTCTGATTAAATAGTTTGGTTGTTTTGTTTTACAGCATAAAAACCCTTTTCAGGTCCTTTAATACTGAATCAAGTCATTTTGATTGCTTACAGTACCTGCTTTCTCGTGGGGTGCTGTTTCCATGTCTTGCTCAGGATCACCCGCAGCATTCTTGTGCAGCTCCCATCTAGTTTATTCTCTAGTCGCTTTGTTAGGGTCTAGGTAGTGCAGCCATACAGCAGCACTGATAGGACAACGGCCTGGAAGAACTGTCTCTTTAACTTGTCTGTGAGATTGGATTTCCATATGACCGATAATTTATTCATAGCGGCCCATGCCTTTCCTAGAAAGCAGCTGTACAGCCACCTGCCAATATCACCCAAACCATCCGAGCTGAAGAAGCACGGACGAACTCATAAGCGATGTCCTCCTGTGGAAGCCAGCACATGGGCACGCCATTGTGGTCCAACCAGCAAAGATGTACATTGATCAGCTCTGTGCGGATACAGGATGCTGCATAGAGGACCTCCTGAGAATGATGAGCGATAGGGACGGATGGAGAGAGACTATCATGGATATCCGTGCTAACAGCGCGACATGATGATGATGATGATGACAGTACCTGCTCTTGCTTAAATGGTCACCCATCTAAGTACTGAACTTACCTTCAGTGATCTAGTGGAACCTGTACTTTCAATATGATAACCACAAAGGTTAAAAAATAGATTGAGTTTTTTTAGTCTTGATAAGGCAACCAGTCTAGGAAAAAGAAAACTGAATTCAAGCCAGCTCTACTCTGCTAAAAAATTGACCTTGTCTCACATCCTGCTCAGAGTGAGGGGGTTAGGTAAATACATACAAAAACTAAAAGAGAAAGTTGATGAAATGTAAAATGGTCTATTCCTATATTGAAACCAAATAGTGTATGAATGATTATAAAGAGATTATGTATTTGAAGATTCATTAATCAATTGATTAACAGACCTTTATCCAAAGTGAAAGTAGCTATTTAAACAACTTAGTGTATGAGTAGCACAGATTGGGTAATCTGATCTGTGCTGTAAAACACTGGGAGCTGACAGTAGGTGTGGCACTCTACTCAACAAAAATAATCTCCCTGGTTTAGCACTTATGGAAAGAGGATAGACTTCCACACAGTTCAGCTGATACCAACAATAGGTCACTCTGTTAACTTTACTTTTACTACTTATCTAAAGTGAAAATGAAAGCAGCTATTTTAACAACTTAAGAATCTGGGTTTTATATGAGGGTCAACTGAAAAATTCATAAGCTGACCCAGATCTTCTCATTGAACCTGACCAAATAAGGTTTATTTTTCAACATACTGTATTTGACGGCATATAAGACCCCCCATTTCAGCAGGTCATATTCAGGAAAAAAATTTTTTAGTGTATCTAAGCATATATTGTTGAAAACAGTCTAGCTGTGCTTGATTATAACAATACCAGCAATAAAATAAGGATGCATGGAGTTTAGGGTAGGTAAAAGTACTGAGCATAAGTTGGGTTAGTGAGCATCATAGAGACGATTAGCCTAGGCCTACGGAGATTTCAAACTTCACCTATGATGTATAAGATGCAGGGCAATTTTTTTTACCCAAAATTTTGGAAAAAAAGTGCGTCCTATATGTCGTCAAATACGGTAATCCTCCATACAGTCTACACACTTCTTCCATCAGTGTTGCAGTGCTTGAATCTCATAGTCAAAAAAGTCACTATTGAACTTTTCAGCTCACCCTCTTAGATAAACAGATTATCTAAAAGTAAAAAAATAAAATTTGGTTTTAAATAAGATGTAAGTGGCAATTAAAAATAATGGATGAATGAATTTAAGCATTTGGTAATTTATGAGGAAGTGCATCCCAGTCCCCTGCCTCCGAAATTGATGCCCGGTGAATTTTGAAATAACAACCCCAACTAGATATCTATCTATCTATATCGTTTTGTTTGTTTATCTATCTATCTATTTACTTGTCGAAAATATCTATCTATCTCAGTCTGTTCAAAACTATCTAAACAAGAAATATGACAAATTTCTATAAATAAACAAGAATTACGGCAAATTACAATAATAAGAATTACGACAAAAAAAGAAAAATAAGAATTACGACAAAAAAGAAAAAAAAAGAAAAAAAAGAAAAAAAGAATTACGACAAAAAAAGGTTTAATGTTTTTTTCTTTCGAATGGAAAAAATAAATAAACAAGAATTAAGACAAAAAAGAGCCCCCCCCCCAAATACATTTAACGCCCTAAGTTGGTTGTTTTCTTTCTAGTATCACCGCTGTGATAGTTGGGGTTGTTATTTCGAAATTCACCGGGCAGCAATTTCGGAGGCAGGGGACTAGGACACACTTCCTCATAAATTACCAAGCATTTTTTTAGATGGGATATCATTAAGAATTCCAGGGTTTTCAAGCTAAAACGACAATTTTTTCAAGCGGTGGTTGTGTCAGTGCTGCTGTATGGCTGCACCACATGTACCCTGACAAGGCGCCTTGAGAATAAAGTAATGGGAGCTGCACAAGGATGCTGCATGTGGTCTTGCACAAGTTGTGGAAACAGCACCCCACAAGGAAGCAGCTGTACGGACACCTGCCCCCTATCTCACAGACCATCCGAGTGAGATGGATAAGACATGATGGACACTGCTGGAGGAGCAAGGACGAACTCATAAGTGATGTTCTCCTGTGGAAACCAACACATGGACATGCAAATGTGGGCTGCCCAGCAAGAACCTACATTTCCAGCTCTGCGCAGAGGATTCGCTGGGACAATAAGTGATAGAGAAGGTTGGTGAGAGATTGTCATGGATATCTGTGCTAATTGTGTGACATGATGATGATGATGAGGAGGAAAGACTTAATCATCATCATCATCAAACAGTTCAGATTTCCATGATTCTCCCTCTTCACCATTCCCTGTCGGTCATCACCCCAGGCAGGCCTTCCGAATTGATTGATATAGGTTTTTGCTAGTCAGCATACACTAGCATATCCATGTGTAGGCGTCCACAGAACATCAGTTATGAGTTTACCCTTCCTTGTCCAGCATGTCTTGTCTGTCTTACTTGGATGGTTTGTGTGATAAGAGGCAAGAGTTCATACAGCTACTTTTTGTGGGGTGCTGCTTCCAGGATTTGTTCAAGACAACATACAGTATCCTCGTGTAGTGCCCATCTAGCTTTTTCTATAGGCATTTTCTTAAAGACCAAATGGTGCAAACATACAGTAGCACTGACATGGCTACAGCCTGGAAGAATGATCTTAACAGATTTTTGCACCTAAATATTTTATGTATTATTTGGATTATTTAGACTATTGTCCTTATTTCTATTGTTATCTGCACAATGTTTCAACTGATGTGCCCTCCGGTCTTCTTCAGACATTTCTTGTCAAACTTGGGAACTTCGGACCAAACCCTTCATTCAATCAACAGAATAGGCCGTTCTCATTCCACTAACCATGACGGAGTACAAGTGCTAAGCTGACAGAGAAATAGTAAAATATTTTAGTTTGGTTTGTTTTTTTTTTTTTACAACATATCAACCTCAGTGGGTCATTTAATGCTGATAAAGTTTTGAAATAAATCAATTCTTAATGGATAATACAATTTTTTTATAAATACATTTTTCTATTTAACCCATAGATGGGACCCTAACAGGTACTACCACTCTGGGTCAGAGTGGACCAGGGAGCAATGGTGATGAAGGGGTGCTCCACATTCCCCAAACCTCCAAAACTGGAACCTCACCATCAGATAGAGTTTAATGTCATTCCCAGGACATGTAGGTCTGCAGCCACCACCTTCTAGCACTCATATGATAAAAAGGGGGTTGGGGCTTACCATAAGGGCAATAGGGTTGGGAAAATCATATAGGTGCTAGGGCTTGATGTGACCAGCTGATTGATCGGAGGGGCCTCTCCGACCGCCCGTCTAGCCCAAGATAGGGCCAAAGTGGAGTATTGCATGTCATGAATTGCTCTTCCACCTGGGCTCTATCCTTAAGCATCACGGGTTGCCACCCACGGCCAACAGGTGGCCCCATTGGGGGAGTCTTACCCCTCTGCAGAGGTGCAGTCGGTGCATTCTAATGCCCCAGCCGACAGGGCGGTAAAATATTTTAGTTAGCAAAATACTTGAATATTTTTCAAGTTTATTAACTTATCATCAACTTAACTAGAAATAGATGACAAAGGAATTACTAAAGAGAAAGAATAAGGAGCAAATAGATTATTAAAGACTGAATAAGATCAAGCAAGATTGTGTTGGAAATGTCATTAACAAAAATAATAAGGGAAGGTTCTAAAAATGAGCAAATTGGGAGAAAATAGGAGAGGAGATAAAAGGTACAATTTAGCTGAGATATTCAGATGAAGGACACACAAAGATAATTTAGAACAATGTAAAGAGATCTTTTCCCAATTGTGAAACTAAATAATTTCCAAATGAGGAGCTCATCAAGTATTTAATGATTGTGCATATGTAAACTGTAAGTAATAACTTACTTAACAATCCTTCATCCAATGTTAAAATTATATCAGCTATTTTTCATTGACTATCACAAATTGGGCCATATAAATAAAAGAAATATTTAACAGATATCATATTTGTTTAAATCAACATCAGTGATGCTGATAGTTTTTTTTTATTTAGTGTGTCCTGGGATGCTCATATTTGCTTTGAATGAGTCCCCAGGAAAATTTATGGATCCTAACTAAAGCTGTCTAACTCCTACCTTGTAACTTATCCTGTGTAATTCATTTCTAAGAAACTATTGAAATGTATTTACAATTAGCTTGGAATGGTGAGGGAAGAAAAAAGAAAAACACTGGGATGCATGGATACAATTTTACTGCGACCTTTTAGATTATTGTGTATCAGGGATGCAGGACCCATACCCATCACCATATCTGCAACATATTTATAGGTTTGGTTTGGTTTGGTTTGTTTTATTTTATGGCATATCAACCTCAGTGGGTCATTTAATAACAAAATTCATTCTTAATGGATACACAATTTTTTTTAATAAATACATTTTTCTATTTAACCCATAGATGGGACCCTAATAGGTACTACCACTCCAGGCCAGTGTGGATCAGGGAGCAATGGTGATGAAGGGGTGGTCCACATTCCCCAAACCTCCAGAACTGGAACCTCACCATCAGATAGAGTTTAATGTCATTCCCAGGACATGTAGACTCTCAGTCACCGCCTTCTAGCACCCATATGATAAAAAGGGTTGGGGGATGTCATAAGGGCAATAAGGTTGGGGCAATCATAGGTGCTAGGGCTTGACGTGGCCAGCCAATTGATTAGATGGGGCCTCTCCGACCGACCGTCTAGCCTAAGTAAGGGTCTAATTGGAGTGTTGCAGGTCATGGACTGCTTATCCACCAAGACTCCATCCTTAAGCATCACAGGTTGCCACCCACAGCCAACAAGTAGCCCCATTTTGGGGAGTCTTACCCCTCTGCAGAGATGCAGTCAGTACATTCTAACGTCCCAGCCGACAGGGCGGCATATTTATAGGGAAAGTTACCAAAATAATTGTTCAATGGTCAAATCACAAAACCACAAAGGACAAAACCTGAAGCCATTTGTTAGCTGAGAGCAATGCAGAAAGTGACGACTAGCAACTATTTTGGATGCAGACTGAGACATGATTAATATTTGTTGGGTCACTTTAGTGAGGAGGTATGATATTGAAAAGACCTGAAACCCCTAAAGAACATCCAACCATATCTTAGAAATGTATTTTGAAAAATATACAGTGCCAAAAAACATTATAAGGAACTAGCAAATATATGCACCCTCCGGGTGCAAGTATTTAAGTTTTACTATAATAAAATATCATATTAAATTAGAAAGGCTAATGAAACTGAATAAGAACGCAGATAAAAAGATTTGGAACAGAGGGGGTATAATCGAAAAATAGAACAACTGAAACTAACACTTCCATCACTCTCGTCTTTCATTGTTATTTTTTCTAATTTAAGTATTTAGTTAAAATAGGAAGTAAAGAATAAAATTACAGTTATTTCTTTTTGTTAATGGATTTCATTTAAGATTTATTGAAGAGATTTTTGCTTATATTCATTAAAATAAAATCAAACAATTAGAAATCAATAGTACTAAACACATATTTATTAAAATCACATTTTAAATATCAATATGCAAATTAGCCTTCCCATTCACACTGTAAACCGTTATTTTGTTGTATATATAAATATAAGTGCATGTTATTAATATGTGGATATGGTCAACAGCATTAATAATGTAAAACAATTTTATTAATAATTGAGATTTAAATAAAAATAAAATCATTGAGATTGTGATGTCAATAACAAAGGGAATTGTGACTTGAGTAGTAATATAGTTTCGGTTACAGACAGAAAAACACACAATCTCCATTATAATAAGATGTCAACATACACTTCAGTAAGGAATGCTTTACTAGTGACATGTTAACAACCATTAACAAAGTAAATATATATACACATTAAATATCACCAGGGCTTGGTTTTTGAGCAAAAATAATAGAGATTTTATTTTTATTCGTGAAGATAATTAAAAAATAAAATTTAAATGATAACAGCATGGATTTTTTTTTTCATTTAATATTTTAGATAGTAGATATTAACATTTCTTTTCAAATTAGCTGGATCAATGCAAGTTGTATTTTTTTTTTACATAGGGATTTAAATGGGGCATCCCACGAGGATTAAACTCACGATTCAGTAATAATGGATCTGTGGGACTAACATAAAAAGATCCCCCTCAACCCAGGTGACGCCGTGTAGCCACTGCTACTATAAGAATAAAGGATATTAGTTTAAAACCAACACTAAGTTCTTATATGCATTACTGAATCTATGGTAAGGAAAGACAAACAACTTGCATGAACAATAGAGTAAATATATATACACATTAAAACCTGGCTTGTCAATAAGACTCTATGAACCTTTATCTGGACTGTATTTTTCCACAGTTTACCATTAATCTTAAATCCTAACTACACTTCATTACAGAAATGATAGGCAATGCCTATTCCTTATGTAACACTATGGATACTGGGTATCATCTACAGGACTTAACAAGTGTGATTCCAATAGGGAAGGATGATGAGAGAGAGTCAAGGGAATCTGTGCTGTTGGCACATGATGATGATGATGATGATAATGAACATTTGTATAAACAAAATCTTACTTGAGATAAAGAATGAATGAGTGTATGAGAATGAAATAAAAAAAATAACATTTTAATAAAACATGATTAAGGTGGAAATCCAAACTCTGTGTGTGTGTGTGTGTGTGTTCTCCCAACCATCATTACTTTCCTTCTGATCATCCTTACTCTCCCGCTGAACCGACTTACTCTCCTTCTGAGCCTTTATTTCTTTTTGACCCCCTCTTGAACGACCTCACTCTCATTTCTTTCAACATTATTCTTTCTTATTTCTCTTCTCTCTCTCTCTCTCTCTCTCCTCTCTCTCTCTGGAGATTTTGTGAAAAGGTAATCCAAAGTTCCCAAAGTTCTGGATTCAGGGAAACTGCTCTTGTTTATTGGCAACACTTTGTGTTTGTTAAAGACAATTCTTGTTGTCGTGTCGGTGCTGCTGTACAGCTGCACAACTTGGACCCTAACAAAGTGCTGCATGCAATCTTAAACAAATCGTGGAAACAACACCCCACAAGAAAACAGCCGTACGGCCACCTGCCCCATATCACTCAAACCATCTGAGTAAGACGGACAAGACACATAGAACACTTGCTGGAGAAGCAAGGATGAACTCATTAAGTGACGTTATACTGTGGAAGTCCGCACATGGGCATGCCAGTGTGGGCCAACCAGCAAAGACGTACATTGACCAGCTCTGTTCAGATACTGAATGCTGTGTAGAGGACCTATGAGTGATTGTCATAGACATCCGCACTGATAGCACAACATGATAATGATGATGATGATGATGATGATGATGTAGTATAATAATGGAATTAAACATGTCATAGAGAAAAATGATAAAAGGCCAAATGTGGCCATCGGATAACAGGTTGTCTGTATTTAACTTAAATGATGTAAATCCATAAAAAGTATATAAATAAAAATGACAAGTCAATAAAAGTATATCAAATTACAGTTGGACCATCTGGACTGGAATTCATAACGATTGAACTTTTTTGCCCTATTGATTATCAAGTACAAAACTAGATTTTTCCAATATGTTAGTTATTTTTAATTGCAGTTAGTATAACACTCAGTATCAAGCCAGATACACACACACACACACACACATATATATATATATATATATATATATATATATATATATATATATATTATATATATTTTTTATTTATGCTCCAAGAACAGATCCTAGAGACACATATTTTTGTATATATATATTACCCATGTGGTCATAAAAGGGGATTTCAGTGTACTATTAACAGTATTTTCTTAAGTATGTTGGGATTAATTTTTAGAGGGAGGAGTAATGGATTATCATAAATATTTTTAATGATAATTTCTATTGTTTTTTAACTGGTATGTTGGTAAATATATATATATATATATTACCAACTCCTCCACATGAGCAGGATGTGACATAAGCATATTTTAACAGGTTTGAATTCAGAGTGTTCCTGGTTGCCAACATTAAAGAACCCCATCTGCCCCACTATTTAGTCATACCCTTTCGAAGAGTATTAGCACATATTAAATGCAAACAGTATTGTCCAGGAAATGAACTCTGGTAACTATGTTGATTTCCTTCAATGATAATCATTACACTATGATACCTCATATATATATATATATATATAGTAATAAAAAGTAAAGTCAGTGGAATGGCTTATTGGCAGTACAATCAGTGTTTATCTCCTTTTTATTAGCACTAGAGCAGGAAGCTTGTTTTTGTGTCTGAGGTGGAGTGCCACATGTACCATCAACTCCCCATTTTACTAAAAAGATCAAAGCTTTGCTACTCATGCACTGAGTTGGTGAGGACTGATATCAAACCCAGAACCTTGAGGTTCCCGCCCCCCTACCCCCCCCCTAAATTTTAGCTATAAACAAATTCTTGGATTGAATTTCTATGGGATGATTCTATTTAGAAAATAACATGATAAAGATAGATTTAAAGAAAAAAAAAAGATTATTTATAATCCCATCATTTTCAAGTCATCCATTTTCTTTTTCTTTTTTCGTTCCCCCTTTCTACCCCTCCCTTAAGCTTGACTAAAAATTCAATCTAAATCAAAACCCTTCTTTCTCTTCATATTTCTTCATTTCTTTTTAAACCCTCCTCCATAGCTAATATTACAGTCATGTATCTTTTTACAATTTCTACTTGTTTTACAGCATATAACTTTAAATCACTCACTAAATTCCCTTTCACTCACTCATCTATTTGCTAAATCATTCTTTCACTCACACTTATTCACAAAATCCCTTTTTTATTCATTCATTTATTCACTAAATCCCTCTTTCACTCTCTCACTTATTCACTAAATCACTCTTTCACTCACTCACTTATTCACTAAATCCCTCTTTCACTCACTCACTTATTCAATAAATCCCTCTTTCACTCACTCACATTCACTAAATCACTCTTTCACTCACTCACTTAATCACTAAATCACTCTTTCACTCACTCACTTAATCACTAAATCACTCTTTCACTCACTCACTTATTCACTCCTTCACTCACTCACTTATTCACTCCTTCACTCACTCACTTATTCACTAAATTACTCTTTCACTTTTAAACTGACTCATTAACTCACTCAGTTAAAGACTCTTTCTTTCAGTCACTCATACACTCACTATTTTTTACTAACTCACTTTTCAAATGTTTTCAAACATTTTTATGACCATGTCTATTTTATAACCATGTTTATTCTTCATTGCTATCCACCTTTTCATTTTTTTTTTACTTATCTCTGTTTTGAAAATTGTAGAGAAGAAAATGAAAATTTACTCAGATGGATAAAGCATTCAAATACTTTTGGAGGAAGGTTTAGAATAACAGTTATCATC
Source organism: Doryteuthis pealeii (assembly GCA_023376005.1). Classification (NCBI taxonomy): domain Eukaryota; kingdom Metazoa; phylum Mollusca; class Cephalopoda; order Myopsida; family Loliginidae; genus Doryteuthis; species Doryteuthis pealeii. The sequence continues at coordinate 9,675,209 of CM042167.1, forward strand.
ATAGGAAATGGAATTGGTGACCCAAGTTCAAATCCTGCATAAAACTATTTGCATTTCACTTTGTGCTAATGCCCTTAGGAAAGGTATGAGTCCATCTCTTCTTATGATCTCATAGACCAATTTAGAACAGCTATCTGACCAGAGTAGCTAAATAAAACCATTTATATAATAAGATCTCCCTATATGGACTTTTCTTATTCTTATTTGTTAAAACAGTGAATGAAATATATATATATGGGAATAAAGCAATCATTATGGTACATGTTGTTGTTGGTTGTTATTTTATGGCATATCAACCCTTTTGAGGTTATCTAATGCTGATTCAAGTCATTTTGATAAACAAAGGAAATGAATATGAATTGATTGATTGATCTGATGCTTTTAAGTAACTAATAATAATCTTTAGTAAACAATTAAGTGACTATTCTCAACAGAAAAAAATTAGGTATATGGTAATAATCAAATAATAAAATTACAAACAAAAATGTCATTCTAAGTTTTACAAATGTAGAGGACTAAATGGAGTAGTCTCCCTTGTCACAAAGTTTGAGGAACTCTTCCTAGTCAGGAGTCCCTTTTTGGTCATGTGATTCGGGAACCCTGAAATATCAGCCTCTTTTACGAAGCTGGATTGACGAGGACAGACATGCTTGTCACTACTCCTCAGAACCACATGGTGCATACCTTCCGGTCCAGACCCCATAAATAATAAGCAGTTTCAACCTCTTTTGTCTTTCCTTACACTTCTGCATATACTTGGACACTTCTGATGTTGTATAGCCTGGGGAACCTAACTCCCCCATATTCATCAATTAAACAAACAAATCATTTGATTATGAATCAGATGTATGCAATAAAATGAATAAGATTTTTTTTCATATATTAGTAAAAGTAAGTAAAGTCGTTGGGTGGCCTAAAGTTGGTATCAGCCAATCAGCAAGGGAGTCTATCCCCTTTTCACTAACGCTAGACCAAGGAGATTGTTTTTGCATCTGAGGTGTGCTACTCATACGCTGAGTGGGCGAGGGCCTGTATCGAACTAAGAACCTTGTGGCTTCTAGCCGAACGCTCTACCAACTGAGCTAACCCGGCCCTTCCAACATCAATTATTGTTTAACAAATGGATTTCCGACTAAGACCGTAAATACAGTCTTCTCAAAAGGTAATTTTAAGATTATTGAAGTCAGTCAGTCTACTGTTGGTTGGAACAACAGCAACTGGCTAAGCACAACTGAAACAGTGTCAAGACTAGTCCATTCATGTATTTGGGTGATTCCATTCCTTGAGTTTTGATTGGCTGCTTGGTTTCTATGATGTTGTGGAGTTTCATAAATACCCTGTCATTTTGCAGTAGTATTGCAGCAAGATAGGTTCATATTCAGTTACGACTACTTGTTGCCATGTCTTACCAATTCGACAGTAATTGGATCTTAGCTTGATATTCTACAAAGATGTGTTAATATTTTAAAACCTACTCTGTATTGCTACTAACTCAGCTGGTTAAGAGAAACATAAAAGAGAAAGGAAGATCACATACCAAATACTTCAAGAAAACAATTCGAGAACTAACATAAAAATATTTTTAAATTCATTGAAAAAAAAAAAAAATCATTCTTACAGAAGTTTTTCAATATAGATTTTCAATTTTTTCAATTCTAGTTGAAGGTCTTTGCACAATATTTATATAAATCCATAATCCATTGATCAGATTCAATGGTATAAAAAGAAAATATTCATTTTTTTTTTCAAATGAACGATGGGAGATATTTTTTATTATTTAACAAAACACAGCAGTGTATATAATTTGTATTTGACAATGTTGTATCCATACCATAAAAAGAATTAAACAATTAGTACAAATTTGAAAATAGTAATATACAATTTCTTTTCTGAAATTCTTTGAGTAAAAAAACATGTGAATGTAGTTACTTACTAAGCTTACTTTAGTTTGGCACAGGGTCATAAGTGGGGGAGTCCTCATGGCATAATGGCTAATGTGTTGGAGTGTGACACTGGAGTAAGCAAGTGCAAACTCCAGTCATGTTATTACATTTATTTTTGGACTAATACTCTCTCTCATTACTCATCACTATAAGTCATCGCTACTGGCAACTCCACCTCACAACATCTAGTATCCACACAGAGCTGATCAATGTAAGTCTTTGCTGGTCAGCCTACTCTGGTGTGTCCATGTGTAGGTGCCCACAAAACAGCACTTATGTGTTCATCCTTACTTCTTCAGCAATGTCCAGTGTGTTTTGTTTATCTTACTTGCTCACATCAGAAACCGTTATTTCAAAGCAAACAATATGAAAGATCTGTTTGAAAATGTCAACATGGAGGATATTCTCTCTTTTTTGAGGGAAATAAAATTATACCATAGAATATAGACATGAAACAAATCAATACCATACAACATAATCCCCAATAATGCTAACACATTGTTAAAACCAATTACTCAAAAGTATAAATATAAATACATGATATGTATCACTTCCTAACTGTTAGGAATGACATAATCCCAGACAGGTTAATATGCCGTTAATATCAATAAACAAACAAACATAAACTTGTTTGGATCGTTTGCATGAAAGCAGCTGTAGAACAACTCCTAAGTTGCTGTACAGTTGCTTTTCATTTTGTGAGGGGCTGCAAGGGGCTACTTCCAAGGCTTAGTTCAAGATAATATGCAGCATCCTTGCATTGTTTCCATCTAGCTTTTTGATTACTTCATTAAAGTTTAAGTGGTGCAGCCATATAGGGGTACTAACACGGCTATAGCTTGAAGAATTGTGGCTTTATCTTAACAGAGAGATCAGATTTCCATATAATTGATAATTTATGAGAAGAATTTAGTATACATCTAACTAATCTCCCTCCACCTATGGGTAAACAGTATTTATTTACCAACCCCTTCACACAAGCAGGATATGACACAAGGTCAATTTTTAAACAGAATTTGAATTCAAAGTTTTTCTTCTCATACCAAGGCTAAAGAGCCAAGTCTACCCTACTATTTACCCATAGTTGGAGAGAGTAGTTGGATGCATACCTTTCCCAAGAGTATTAACATTATGTGAAATGCAAACAGCCTCATCCAGGATTTGAACTTAAGTCACAGTATCCATTTCCTACAACAATAAACATTACACCACATATGCCTCCCATGGGTAACCAGTAGGAAAGACTGGGCTTTTTAATCATGGTATGACAACCAGTCTAGGAGAAGGAAAATAACCCCAAACCTGTTAAACTCCACTTAAAAATTGAAGTTGTATAGCATCTGTCTTGGAATCACAAGGTTTTGGGTTTTCGATGCTGGTCCTCACCAACTAAGCACATGAGTAGCATAGCTTAAGTAATCTGATCAGTGCAGTAAAAGCAAGTGGGAACTGACGGTAGGTGTGGCACTCCACCCAGCAAAAAAAAATCATACATCTATGTTTGGAAACTGAGCTTATGACTTGAGAATAAAAATTGATAGTTCAAACCTGTTAAACTCCACTTCAAAACTGACCTTGTGTCACATCCTTCTTGTATGGAGGGGTTGGGTAATGCATACATATATGTTTAGAAACTGGAATCATGACTTAGGAATAAAAATTGATAATTCAATTGATGTACAATCATGTGGGTTTGCTGATTCAGCATTTGACATCTTGTAAAAAAAAAAAAAGAAGATTTTCTAAATTTTGTTAAATTAGTATATATTTTGTATACTAGTAAGATTTTAGTGATTGAAGCAGAAATTGAAGAAGATAAGTTTCAGAATTATAATAAAAAGAATGAGGATTAAATTATTCTGACAGGTTATCACAAGTTACACCTGCTGAAAATTAAAGAGTGAATCAGATAAAATGCTCGGATAAAAACATTTGAAATGAGCATGTCAATATTAAAACAAGAAAAAAAAATTAACATATGGTGCCTCTGCAGCTTAGTATAAACATCATGGATTTAGTGAGGCATGCTGGGAGAAACTTGTATGACTTAACATATGTCAGCCTTTTGAGCAATAACAAAGTGAATTTTAAGTTTGTTTTTATTTTAAAATTCATACATGCCGTTTCTAATATTAGAGTATAAAACACACACTCATACACAGATGTATAGAAAGTAAAGAATTATTATGCCAGTTAAGATTAGCAATGAGAGTGGAAGAAGTTACCAAGTTTTATTATTTATTTTTAAATGAAATTTTGTCAATCACTGAGAATTTATATTCTATTACCATTTCTAATCTGTACTGAATGACAATCTGGAAAAGTCGTAATAAAAAAAATGTAACGAAAAATTTAAAGATTAAAGAAGATACAAGTTAAAATTAATAATGACTATGTGCCCTTCTGCCATCATCTCTTGCTTCGCACATTACGAGTGAGAGACTCCGGTCATCCAAGCACTGGATTAATTCTGCATATATTGTTGCATTTTTGTCCACGGAAAGTGGGTCCTCCGGTTGGTCTGATGGTGCATTGATTATGTCATGCAACTGAAGGGTTCTCAGATACCCATGGAACTTTGTCTCCCAAATTTCGTAACTCAACTCGTCGCCATTAAAAAGATCCGAGAGTACCTTGGCCCGTAACCTGTTAAGTTTTTAAATGCCATCCTTGGCCAGTTGAAAAGGGCTTGAAGTAAGTAAGTCCTGAATTATGGAATCCTTTGGTAAGCGAATAAGTCCTATCCTGCGTATTGTTAAAGGTCCAGTGATTTAATCCTATGTCCGTCGTCCACGAAAGGCAAAGTACAGTCAGTTTAATATTGTATCCGCAGCAGAATACTGCAGCGATTGGCCAAGAGTTTGATCACATAGTTCTCGCTGAGTCTATAAGTAGGAGTGGACGTCTAGCACACACACTTATATACAAAAAATCTCAACACTATGACTAACAACACTACATATAAAGTGAAATTGGCAGGCTTGTCTATTGTTGATATCAGCCAAACAGTGAAGGAGTCTATCACCTTTTCACTCGCACTAGACCAGGGAGATGTTTTTGCTGAGGTGTAGTGCAATACCTACAATCATCACCCAAATGCTTTACTACCCAACTATCAACACCCAAATGATCAGATTAAACTGAGCTACTCATGTGCTGAGTTGGTGAGGACCCGTATTGAACCCAAAACCTTGCAATTCTAAGGCAGATGCTCTACTGACTGAGGTAAATCAGCCCCTTTGCCATACTAGATATAAAAAATAAAAAATACTACAAATAGTACTAGTGTAAAAAACAATAAATTACCAAGCATAGCATTGAGAGTGTGAAATAGAATACGGAATGAGAATAGGTTTGATTTAAGTTTCTAAAATCGAATAGATCTTCATAGCTGAGGAGCTATGTTAGAAGAACTGGTGAATTTAAGAAGACTTCTCCAAATTACAAGGGGATGTGAATTTGAATTTCACCAAGAGCTTTATGTTTTAATATCATTTCCAAATATTGGTGGTTCCTCATTATTGTAGACTAATTACCCAAGTGAGTTGTGACAATAAAGCAACTAAAGATGAAAGAAATTAATGATAATGAAGTAACAAGATTATTTTGATGTTTAATTTGAGTTGGCCAGTGCAAATTGATATTCAGAACAACTTAACTAATTTCAAGCCAGAACAACAAACATCATCATCATCATCATGTCACACTGATAGCATGGATTCGCATGACTATCTCTCACCACCTCTCCCTATTGGTCAGCGTTCTTGGCAGGTTTTTCACACAGTATCCAGAATCTGCACAGAGCTGACTGATGTAAGTTTTTGCTCATCAGTCTACATGGTGTGTCCGTGAGTAGTTGTCCACGGGAGAATGTCACTTATCAGTTAACCCTTACTTCTCCAGCAATCATTCAACTTATCAACTAATTTTAAGCTAGAATACCTCTATGTTCACTAAATTAGTTGATTGGGATATATATATATATTCATATATTAGTATATATCCAATGGTACCAGAACATAACGGGATCATTCAGTTCTTTATTGTTATACTTTTAACTTCTAAAAGAGTCCTACCAGTTAGCTTAATCTGGTGGCATCTGCTCATCTTGCAAAATCATGGATTTGCATCTGGATATGGATGTAAGCCTTGGCAAATTGATAAAGAAGACAGTTGCCCATGTAGCAGGTCTCCCTTCTCCATGTGACCAATCTAATCCAAGGAGAAGGGAAAAAGCTGACAGATGTTGCACCAGTGACATTGCAGGAGTTGCCAGAACAAATTTTAAAGCAACATAAGGATTTCACCCTGAGCTTTGAATTCAAAATTGTCCTTCTCCTAGACCGGTTGCCTCACTCAGTTTCCCCTTTAATTTATCCATAGCAGAGGTGAAAGAATAGATAGTTTCATGCCTTTCTTAAGGACATTAGTATGAAGGTATTGAAGTCAGTCTACTGTTGGTTTGAATAACAGCAACTAGCTAAGCACAACTGAAGCAGTGTCCAAGACAGTTGGTATTTATAGAAATCAAGAATGATCCATTCATGCATTTGGGTGATTCCATTCTCTGAGTTCTGATTGGCTGCTTGGTTTCAATGATATTGTGGAGTTTTATAAATACCCTGTCATTCTGCAGTAGAATTGCAACAAGACGGGTTTGTATTAAGTTACAACTGCTTGTTGCCGTGTCTTCCCAATTCAACGGTAATTGGAACTTAGTTGATTATTCTTCAGAAGGGAACACAAGCAGCCTTTACAAGAAATTGAACTCTGCTTGCTGATTTCATTTTCTGTAACAATAATCATGATGCCATCCCCAACCCAAGTGAGCTTCATATTGAAAATAATACATTTTTAGCTAAACTCAATCTTATAAGCCAATAAATTTTGTGTAAGGAAAACTTTAATACAATTTAGAAAAAAATTGCATAAAAAAATTACATTAAAGATGATATATTTTCTGAGATTTCTGTATTATGCACGCACAAAAGTTTAAAAACTGGTAAAAATTTACAGACAACAATATAATAGTTTCTCTCCGACTCCCACCAGTAAAAATGGGCTCAGCCAAATGATGTATATTATAGAATATTAAGTCCAATTACCGTCGAATTGGCAAGACAAGATGGCAAACAGTCGTAACTGAATACGATTCTGAGATGCCGTAAAGACCACTGAAAAATGGCAGGATTTATGGAGACTCAGAGGACCCTACAAACCAAGCAGCCAATCAGGACTCAGGGAATGGACTCACCCAAATGCATGGGTGGACTGTTCTGAATTCCCATAAATACCAGTTGTCTTGACACTGGTGCAGTTGGGCTTGGCCAGTCACATTGCTCAAACCAATTGTTGACTGTCTAACTGACTTACTTCAATATATATGTAACATAAACAGAAAAAAGGTAGTGTAGCTGTGGCAGCCTTGAAACATGAACATGATTTAACACCATTTGACCCCAGAATGATTATTGGGGGTAAAAAAGATGGGTCATTCTCCAATATATCAACTGCGCTGGGTTTACCTTCACTGGCGAATATTGTATTTTGTTAATGTTATAAAGATTCCATTTCGTTTCCGGCCTCCATTTGGTTATTTCTTAATTAGTCACCTGTGTTAGGTTACAACACTATAAATATTAAAGGATATGTCCCTATCCTAATAAATACAGGAGTATTATGCAGACTGAACAGTCTTATACCACTAGTAGTGGTTTACTTTCTTCACGCCGCTGGGAGTATTTTATTTTGTTAATGTTATAAAGATTCCATTTAATTTCCAACTCCGTTTGGTTATTTCTCATTTAGTAACCTTTGTTAGGTTACAACATTTTGCCCACGAGGATGAGATATTGACTCTGAGCAGTTACCTACCCCTCTGCATGAGCAGGATATGAGACGTCAATATTCTAAGCAATATTTAATAGGTTTAAATAAGACTGGTTGCCTGACCAAGGTTAAAGAACCCAGTCTGGCCTACTATTTATCTATAGTTGGGTGGAAAATAGTTGGATGTATACCTTTTCCAAAGGTATTAATGCTATGTGAAATGCAACAAGTCTCATCCAGGATTTGAACTCATCATACAACAATAAGCATTACACCATTGGGCAACAGTTGGTTTGTTGGGTGTTACAGCATGTCAACCAATTTGGTCAGTTTATACCGAAGACTCTTTTTTTTAAACACATTTTTTTAAACTAATATTTTTCTCTTTAACCCATAGATGGGACCATAACCAGTACTACCACTCTAGGTCAGAGTGGACCTGGGAGTAATGGTGATGAAGGGTACTCTACATTCCCCAGAGCTCTAAAACATCACTATCAGATAGTCTAACATCATATCCAGCCACCACCTTCTAGCACATATAATAAAAGGGTTAGGGTTTGCCATAAGGGCAATAGGGTTAGAAAATCATATAGGTGCTAGGGCTTGACATAACCAGCCAACTGATCAGGCAGGTGCCTCTTCGACCATCTAGCTTAAATAAGGGCTGAAGTGAACTGCTCAGCCACCAGGGTTCCATCCTTGAGCATCATGGGTCACCACCCACGGCTAACAGGTGGCTCTATTTCTTACCCCTCTGCAGAGGTGCTGTCAGTGTATTCTAAATCCCCAGATGTCAGGGCTTTGGGCAACAGTAGCAAGAATAAAACAGGAATTTGTTGAAAATACAAACATCCACAAGTGATGCATAAATGGGTGCACTGATTATGGTGCCAAATGGTAACCATTATGTGAACATTGCAGAAAATCACATTTCAATTCAACACTGGTTCTACTTAACTTATTAAATATACTGTACATTGCATTTCATATGGTTTTATAGTCATCTATCTATACATATATAAAGGTCAGTTGTGTATGTATGTATGTATGGCCGGAGGAAACTCTGAAAATAAAACAATTAATGACAAAGTAAATATATATACACATTAAATATCACCAGAGCTTGATTTTTAAACAAAGTTTTTTCTCCCTACCATGGTTTCAGTATTCAAGGTATACCTTCTTCAGGAGAATTAAAAAATCATTGGTAGCTACATCTATACATATATAAAGGGCAGTTGGGTGAATCTGTATGTCCAGAGGAAACTTCAAAAATAAAACAATTAATTACAAAGTAAATATATATACACATTAAATATCATCAGAGCTTGTTTTTTAAAACAAAAATAATGAAGATTTAATTTATATTTGTGAAGATGATTGAAAAATAAAATTTAAATGATAACAGCATGAATTTTTTTTTTTTGCATTTAGTATTCTAAATAGGAGACATTAATTTTTCTTTTCCGAGTGTCTGGATCAATGCAAATTCTTTTTTACGTAGGGATTTTAATGGGGTGTCCTATGAGGATCCAACTCACGATTCAACAATAATGGATCTGTGAGACTAATTTTTACCCCCCTGTACCCAAGAGACTCTGGGTAGCCGCTTCTAGTTGACCAATAAAAGAGGGACATCAGAGTATTGGTTACTGAACTTAACCTTGACCAGAGAACATCATCATTGGATTGTAGAAGACTGGCCAAACGAATCATGTTTCAAGTTCTTTCAGGCAGATGGTGGAAGTTCAATAAATTATACATAAGGAAACTTAATATCAATTTCAAGACTTTTAAAAACATCTGCATATAAACCTATATGGCAAATAATATGTGCTGTCTGGGTCTGTGGTATACACGAACATAGACACACCAATGTATATATAAAGAATATGAATATTAATTAAAAACTCAAATTTAACAAAAAAAATCTGAAACCAAACAAAATCTTATGAATGCTTCAATATTAAGAAACATCTTTCAATTTAATTTTAAACAAAAATCCATTGGAATTAGAAAAGACGGACATTTTTTTACTTTTCTTTAGTAATTAACATGGAGTGACTTTCCAAAAATCATATATATATATATATATATATATATATATATATATAATATATATATACGTAGTATATTAAGAAAGAATGAAAAAACAGGTTTAAATTAATTAAGTGGTGAGTTTATTGGCCGATGCTGCAGTGTTTCGATCTATTAATTAGATCATCTTCAGGGAATTTGTTGGTATATGGAAGGTAATAAGAAATTTTTATCACAGAATAACGAGAGAAGTGAGTGGTAGTCTTTGTTATTCAGTCTGTTTAAAATTTGAGGTTTGAAATTTGAAATATGACGTCAAATATTCTCTTTTACGGTGTGAGTATGGGACTGTATAAGTGTGTGTATCGAAAAGAAAGCATTGTGCATTTTTTAGGTATGTGGTTGCGTGTGTGTGTATAAATCTTTTGCGATAAACGACAGCGAAACAAACCTCAAGGTTGTGTGTGTGTGTGTGTGTGTGCATGTGTGTGTGTGTGTGTGTGTGTGTTACTATTAAAAAATAAAATTTCATTTGACGCGTAAATGACATCTCCCCCTACCTCTTACATATCAAACGTACATAGCAACTCAAAAACTAAAAGAATATTCTCTTGCTACCTGAAACATATATCGTTTCTCAATGGTAACCATGCTCACACACACACATACATACATACACATACACATATATAGTTGGATTCATACCTTTCCCAAGGGTATTAGTGCAATGTGAAATGCAAACAGCATTGTCAAGGATTTGAACTTGGGTATGTGTATCCATTTCCTACAAAGGTAACCATTACAGCACACACCTCCAAAGATACGGAATTTAAGAATGATTAATTTTAATAACATTGCAACCCACTTGAGTTATTTTATGCCTAGTGGCTAGAAAATACCATTTATTGAACATTCATAGATTGGACCCTAACTAACACTCCAGGTCTAAGTGGACCTGGGAGTAATAGCAATAAAGAGTTACTCTACAATAGTGAACCCCAACGTGGGGCCCAAACCCCACTGATGGGCAATTCAATAATAATAGGGGGGCAATATGAAAAATATAGTAATATCAATATTTTTTTTATTTTACCCTATATGGGTAAAAATTATAAATTTATAGGGTAAAATTGTAATTACAACCTAGCTGAGCACAACAGCTTGTGCAATCTAGTCAAGTGTTCACCCACTAATGTTATCGTGCATCTGGCACCAACTATATGTGTGGCTTCTGACTTGTTTAACTTTGCAGTTCTTCATTTGTTGCCCTCCCCCGCAATTATACACATTATAAAATGGATTTTATTTATTAAATTTGAAGTTAAACCCTGTAGTTTTATTTGAAAGATACAATTTTTTATGCTATATTTCTTCAAAACTGATATTGTTATATCATACTAAACAATTAACGGATGAGGGACATGAATAAATTTGTGATAAAAAAGTGGGTCATGGTACTAAAATGGTTGGGAACCACTGCTCTACACTCTCTAGATCTCCCAAAGCTTCACCAGCAGATGCAGTATAGAGGTTTCTACTTTTCTCCCTTCAGTGTAAAATTGATTTTTCTTAATAAATTCTTTTGCATTCTTAACATGAGAGATCAATCTGATCTTCAAAACTTCTTCTTTCTTATACCAATTATTTTTATTATTAATAATTATTTATTTATTAATTATTGTTAATTTCAGTATTTTGGCTACCTTTGCTTCTACAAAATCAGACTTGAAGTGTCAAAGGTAGCTAAAATAAATTTATTTCTGATAAATTAAGGTTGGTAATTTATGAGGAAATGCATCCCGGTCTCCTGCCTCAAAAATTGTTACCCTGTGACTATTAAAATAACGACCCAGCTCAGTCTATTCAAAACTATCCATCTTCATATCTATCTATCTATCTATCTCAATTTGTTCATATTTATCTATATTACTTTAAATACTAAGATTTTTTTTTATTCAGGTTTGTTTAATGTTTGTTTTTAGTTTAAATAAACAAGAATTATGACCAAAAAAGATGCGACCCCCTCCCCCCAAAAATACATTTCCTTGTCGAAAATATCTATCTTCATTTGTTCATATCTATCTATATTATTTTGTTTGTTTATCTATCTAAGTCTATTCCAAACTATATATCCATCTTCATATCTAAACAAGAATTACGACAAATTATGATAAATAAACAAGAATTACGACGAGATGGGGTTGTTATTTTGATAGTCACCGGGTAGCAATTTTTGAGGTAGGAGATCGGGATGCACTTCCTCATAAATTACCTTAAGGTTTTCCTTGATATATTTATTTATAATATACTCTAAATATAAAAATATGCCCATAAACTGATATTTTTAAGTATATATGCAAATTCTTGATGTGTACAATTGAGTTGTCAATCTGTTTTTGAAATAAACTGATTCCATGAGTAAATAAAAAATATTCTGGGCTGAATCCGGAGTTGCAATCCTGAAATTTTGAATCCCATCACACAAACACCTGATACTATTGACCAATATATATAGCATTGAGAACTGTTTCTATGCATACACTTTTCTTATTCTTCATTATACAGTGACCTCCACCCCCCCAAAAAAAAAAAAAACAAACAGAATTTGGGTTCTGTTTTTTTGGTCATCTTTTGTGTGTATATATATATATATATATATAGCATTAAGCACTATTTCTATGCATACACTTTTCTTATTTGCCGTACTTCATTTTATATATATATATGTGTGTGTGTGTGTGTGTCTAAGTGCATGCTTACATCTGTGGTTCTGTCTAAATGCAGAGATTTCTTCAAAAAGGGCTTAGACATGGCCCAGGCCTTTGACACTATTAAAAGATTAAAGATCTTGGATGTGCTACACCAAGCTGACTGTAATAACAATGATATACAACTGGTTAGAGATTACTGATCGAAGACACCAAACTAAGGGTTCACATCAAGATGACCATTCCACTAAATTTAGGAAAACAATTGTCTCTCTACAGGAAGGTTTTCTTTCTCTTTTGCTATTTACATGTTACCTTGCTGATTCCCTGTCACCTGTATGATGCTCTACATGACCCCATCTCCTATCATTTCTAGGCATGCCATGAGAGATGGAAATTGCAGATGATATGGACTTCAATGATGAGGACAAGAAGGCACTTAAAAGATTGCTTTACATAGCCACAGAAACCTATACATGAATTAGGATAAAACAGAGTTCAACCAAGTATATCTCTCGGACATACACAACCTGGTTAAAAACAATACCCTCTCTCTAATCTTCATCTCTCTTTAGGAAAGACAAAGATAAAAGAGAGAGATTCTTGGGTCAATAGCAGCATGTTGTATAATGGGCAACATTGCTTTCCAATGTTTCAGGAAGATATTGATCTACAGATCAAAGATTCCTCTAACAAAGAGGCGACACCCAGATGAGGCAACATGTGTATCTTTGATGATGCACAGCTGGGCAGTTTCAAAGGGGCAGCAATGGGTAAGCTTGAATGCCTGCTACTCCAAACATCTAAGAACAATCACTTGACTTCAATGGTCAAACAACCTAATTTCCAATAAGACTCTGTACAAGATGTGCAACAATATTCCACTATCAACAAGGGTGGTGCAACTATGCTGGTCCACGTTTAGTCATGTGCTACAGATGCCCAAAGAAAATGACATCAAAAGAAAACATTTTGATACAGTCAAAATCAGTGCAGTACCATAAATACACAAAGGTTTGTTTTTTTTACATAGCTTTTCTATTCATAATATTTCTACATATCATATGCATAGAAGTTATAAATTATAAACAACATTAAGCCAAACCTTTATTATCTTAACTAATATCTTTTGTTTAGGTATAGGCTATTCAGGGACATTTTGGATCAAAGTTAAAGCAAGATAAGACCAAGAAAGTAGGTAAGCTTTGATATTTCAAAAACATTTTTTCCAGGTGAAACATTGGTCTGAAAATACAGTTCACTTTGCAAGTATATAAGGAACTTTCAAAAGAAAACAAAAATAAACAAAAAAAATGCTAAATTCCCAAAGAATTTTCAATAATTTTTTTTCTATCTTTAAGAATTATTGTTTTATCTTTAATAACACTGGTTTACAAAGAAATTGAGGCAAGCACAAAAATAGCTGTTTTAACCTAATTTGAGGGTGCTGAATTCAGATTTGAAATCCGTTTTTACTCATCACCTCTAGTTTTTTTAGGTATGCATACTGTACATTTGTACACATACTGTACATAAAGGCCTATATGCATTCAGGGTTAATTTCTAACATTGTGTGACTTATGTCTTCTTTTTTAGTTATTATGCAATAAATGTAAGTGATAGCATTACATTATATATATATATATATAGCTATATATCAAGACGGATTTTGGCAGTTAAGCATAGCCAACATGTCTCAATCAACAGCAAGCACAGCGTCAAAGAGAATCCTCTGGTTGACATGAATAAGGTGCTTCATCCTCCTCTTTACATCAAGCTTGATTCGATGAAGAATTTCGTGAAGGCCATGGACAAAAATGGTGCTGCCTTCCAACACTTGTGTACTGTGTTCCCAGGTCTCAGTGCTGCTAAGCTCAAAGAGGGTACCTTTGCCGGACCTCAGATTCGAGAAGTGCTGAAGGATACTGATTTTGAGGAGCTTCTTACCTTAAAGTAACTAAGAGCATGCGAAGCATTTAAGTCAGTCCATAGTGGCTTCCTTGGTAACACACGCGTACCAAATTACCAAGCCTGTATTGAGAAATTGCTAAAGACTTATGAGGATATGGGATGCCGAATGTCACTCACAATTCATTTTCTCCATACCCACCTCAACTTCTTCCCTCCAAACCTTGGAGCAGTGAGTGATGAGCACGGAAAAAGATTCCACCAAGACATTACGAAGATGGAGAGCAACTACCAAGGAAAGTGGATGATGGGTAACTTCTGTTGGATGCTCTTGCGTGACATCCCGGGGGCAAAATACAGCAGATCATCTAAGAAAACACACTTCTAGCTGTCTGCGGTACTGTGAATTGTGTACATTGTGTCATCCAAGTATATTTATTCCGTCAATGTTCTTTATCTATCCTGTTTTATCTGTAATAAGTTGCTGCAACTGTTGGAATAAGCACATATATACTCTGTATATACTAAAATGAGACTATTTAAAAGACAGAAAACTAGAGGTGATAGAGCAAAACTGTTTATAAATTTGAATTCAGTACACCCAAATTAGTAAAAAACATCTATTCAGATTCTTGCCTCAGACAAAAAATATTTTTTGTAAACCAGTGTAATCATTGTAGATCTCAGTGTATCAACTTTACTCTTAGAGGCTGTAGCCCAACATATCAGGCTGATTCCATGAGCAAATAAAAAACATTCTCATTTGAATCTGGATCTGCAATCCTGAAATTCTGGATCCCCAAGTTCTAATTAATGTGACTGTTTTCAAAACATTTTTTAATCAGAGTTTTTGTGATAAATCTTTTTGCACAATAAAAAATCTTTGTAACTAGGAAATAAATGTTAGAATAACTGAAATTATTCCTAAACCTATGAAAATTAAAGTTGTAAAAATTATTATCATATAAAAAAAAACAGTCACAAAAAATTAGCTTAATTGCTGCCAAATAGGGTGGCTTTTAAGTAAGTTTGAAATAAAACCCGAGGTAGTTCTTAATAATTCTTCAGACAGTTTTGCTTGTGAACAATACTCATTTATATTTGTTTATATTTGAGATAGATATTCCAATACAGCTGGTAGCAAGCAGATTGCAGATCTATTGAGAATGAGAGTTGAATGCTGGCTGGAAGCTGAAATAAAATATTCCAGATTCTGTGGAGTCCAAGTAAATCAATATTTGTCTGTCTAAATCAGAACACTTCAACATTTTCATGTTTAATGCCCACTTATGTAACTTTTATGAGGGGTAACATTTCTGTACCGCTGTCAACGGGCAATTATTGTTGGAAAAGCAAATAAACAACAACCAGTTTTTTTTTTGTTTTTTTAAACCAGGGACCTTGCTTATTTCCTTAATATTGGTAATTTGAAAAGCAAAAATACAAGTTTCATTCACTTGAGATGATGAATGTAGAATATTTTAGCAAAGTTGTAGCTCGTCTTTCGGTGTTTATTTCCTCTCCATTTCTCTGGTCTTCATCACCCCCTCCTTCAAGACCCTGACAACCAGACTGGCCCCTCGGTCGGTCGGTTTGACTTTGTCTCTGAATCTGTCACTACTTTTGATCTCTAACTAAATTTGAAAGCACATAAACCCACTGCTACTGTGATCCAAAGGAAAGGTACCAATGCAGTTTGACAATGGTAGTGTCGCAGGAGTTGATGTGTAGCACCGGATTCAAGCATTATACCACCTTAGGGACTCCAGCTCCTGATTTGTTTTTGGGGTTTACTTTTCCTTGAAAAGCAGAATAGGTTTTGGGTCGGACTTTCCTTGACTTTGGTGGGTTGCCATCCAAGGCTAAAGAGCCTCTTTTAACCCATGCACCTTTTACCTGCTACTATTGGTGTTCCTGTGAAATGAAATGAGATTAGGGATACGGTATATTTACCTTTGTGTATCAGATAAGCAACATTACCTTCAGTTTCTTTTTCTTTGAGGGTGGGTAGGGGTAAGTCCGCTAGGATGTCAAGATGGTTCTAATGTATGCTGTGTTTGTACATACTTATGCATATGTGAGACACACTCATTCATGCATGCATGTGGTTATATAAGCTCACTTGAATTATCTAAGTTACGACTTAGAATAAGTTCACGTGCTATTTAAAAATTAAAATTCTGCTTCGAAACGTCTTTAGTCCACAAGCTTCAGTATTTATCTACTGGGTTTAGTTTGTCAAGACGAAGTTAATGGGGTGGGGAGAAGGTCTTTTAGCACGTGGGGGACATAAAAAAATAAAACAAAGTGTTAGCAAAATGAAAGGTAAGAATTAATAAACAAGAAAATTCATAAAATAGAATTGTAAAACAACAGTTCCTTAACTTAGCTGTATTGTGACGCATTTTTTTTTCTGCTTGTAGAGTTTGGGGTCTGGTCAAAATGGTAACAACTGCTATATAATAATTAAAATTCTGCTTGAAAACGTCTTTAGTCACAATATCATTAATAGAGTATATGTATTAACTTGGATTGAAAATCACATAGGTGAGAAACTGACTGGTATCAAGTGCTGTTGACTTTGTTACCCTTACTTAGATATTCAAGTGTCCATGAAGTCCTGTAGCAGGTTTAAAATATCAACAAAGATGGTGGTCATGTTGAAGTGCAATAATCAAAAAGTATATCAATAATAAAACTTCAAGAGTTGAAAGTTTATTAAAAGATTTTATCATTTGTACAATGTGAATGATTAAATGTTCAATTTTAAATCTGTTTCAAGACTTTGTCAAACAACCAGTTGATATGGGTATCAATGCATAATTAAAATTATTATTATGATTTTCAGTGTTAAATTTTTTTTAAATCTAAAAATCCTGGCTTGAATAATCATACTAGTTCCAATTACCATCGAATTAGTAAGACAAGGCAGCAAGTAATCGTAACTTAATACGAACCTATCTTGCTGCAATACCACTGCAAAATGCCAGGTTATTTATGAAGACTCATAACATCATAGAAAACCAAACAGCCAATCAAGACTCAGGGAATGGAATCACCCAAATGCAAGAATGGACTATTCTTGATTTCACTAAGTACCAACTGTCTTGGCACTGGTTCAGTTGTGCTTAGCTAGTTGCTGTTGTTCAAACCAACAGTACACTGACTCACTTCAACAGGCATGTCAGGAGGGTGGGAAATGGTTGCATCCCAAAAGATCTTTTGTATGGTGAATTAGTAAAACGATAGGTATACCACGCCTACACTTTAAAGATGTCTGCGGGAGAGACATGAGGATATGCCACATTGACACAAACACATGGGAGGTAGATGCAGAAAATCGAGCACCCTGGTGTCTTAATGTTGAGTGAGGCGGAGAGGAGAGTAGCCTCAACAGCAAAGAGAGCCAGAAGGAGGGAAAAAAATAGCAACCCCAGAAAGCATCACAATTTTTGTGAATTCAGTGCACCAAAGACTGTCACTCAGATGCACAGATGGAGATAATTTATTTATCTATTTATATTTTGGACACTAAAGTCAACAACAACAAAAATTCTAATTTACACAGTGTCACCTGTCATCAGTTGACCTAGACAATCTTCACCATTTCATAAAACAGTGCCAACAACAACAACAACAACAATCCTAATTTACACAGTGTCACCTGTCAACAGTTGACCTAGACAATCTTCACCATTTCATTTAACTAAAACAGGTTGCTTAACTACATGAAATTATAGGATAAAATCCTACATTTTATATCCAAATAAAGATAAACACAAACATGATTCTTTTTTTCCAAACTTAAGGAAAAGAGATTAAACAAATATTTTTACATTAGTCAGAGTTCAATTGGACAAATCATCGTGCTGAAAACTACGTCTGTGCTTAAGCGCCAAAATAGATGATCAAAATCGGAGCCTATTTGTAAATATAAATACAGACGAAAAAATCAACAAACATACATTCCTTCTCAGCTCCGAGATGACACTACATGATCACAGGCACTAAACTTTCAATCGAAAGAAACAGATGTCTCAGAATTAACTCTGACCAAATGAGTTGACTTGCTGATACCAAAAACAAACGTCAACCTTCTGAGTCACTGTTTACTACTATCATCATCATGCCACTGCAATTAACATTACCAATCCATCTTATCAGGTTGTATTCACAAAACTTTATTTTTCATTTTTGTCCACATCCAATCAAACTTTGATGATTCTACATACAAATTTTTACATTCACATTAGTCTTTTGAACATTCACATATTTTGATTTATACAAATTTATTCTCCAAATAAATTTATTTATTATTTATAAATATATGCCTTGTCTTTGTCATTTCTGTGTATTTTTGCCTAACCTGTGTCTTGTTATTTTTATTGTCATTTAAATATTATTTGTGAAGTCAGAACATACAACACCAGCCTCTGCAAAATCATAAGACTAATTATAAACTCAAACTAAAAAAAACTGCATAAAGCAATAAAACTGACTTTTAATAAAAGTCCCTTGTGCTGTAAAAATAAATTTTGTATACTTGGTTAAATATTTGTAAGAAGACAAACAAAGGGTGTTGTCTTTCAGCAATTATTAAACAATTTCTGTTTGGTGACAAAATAAATGACAGACACTAAAACCTAATTTAACAAAAGGTTGAAGTAAATTAGATAACACTTTCCATATACACTGATACCTTGACTTATTAGTTTCATTTGTTCTGCTAGTAACTCAATTTCCTTGTAGATCAAATCAATTTTTCTTATTTAAATAAACTGAAATGCTATTAAAAAAAAAGACATGATTATTTTTGGTACATTTTTTATAATAAGAAAAATAGCACCATTGTTTAAAAACATAATAAAATAGAATGTAATGAATTATGTGCCTATAGTATGATTTAATGTTTATTTCTTTTTATAAATAATATTTTTCTTTGGTGTAATAAATTAGGAAACTTAAATGTTTTTGGTGAACTTATTAACATAAATGTATTTGAAGCTCACTCATAGCTCAAATTTTAGCTCACAACAAAAAGCAAATAATCAACCAAGAGACAGCTCATAAATTGAAAAACTCATTAGCTTGGGCGCTTGTAAGTCAAGGAATCACTGTATTTGGATATATAAGGATTGCTGAAAAGTTCTTTGCCCAACCAAGAAAAGAATGATTAAGAGCAGGAAAAGCACTAATTCTGAGAATTTAACCAAAGCTAGGTCACCATTTAATAATATCTGGTACTGTAAGCAACTTGAGATCTGTGGACCAAAATAATGTAATGTATTCGGATATAGGTTAAAGAATAAGCAGGTGTGTCAAAGCCTGAAGGAAAAATGATATCCAGGGATAGGCTAAAGGTTAAAACATGTCCCCAGCATCTGAAGGAAAAATACTTAAACAAATGCTCAGAGGCTGTTAGATCAGTTGGGGCTAGGCGTTTGGACCAGACAGGTCAGAGTTATAGTTTTTATGGAACAGCACGAAGCAACTGGTACTTGGGTTGGACGAATTAAGTAACAAAGAACACAGGCAAACTTAAGTAAGATATCGAGAAGATTTCTCTCTCTCTCTCTCTCTCTCTCTCTCTCTCTCTCTCTCTCTCTCTCGAACCACTGGTTGAAAGAATAAATTTTTGAAAAAGAGAAGAAATTCCTGTGTCTATTGCACTTTGCTCAGAAGACACTTGTGAATGAAATGAAACATAAGGTCCAGCTGTGGTGAGTAAACAAAATATTAAGCAGACTCACCCCAAGCCGAAGGGAAGAACCAGAGAGAAAATTGAGCAAAACGAGTGTCGCATCCCTTGCTCAAAGTCCACATCTGAAAGTGCACTTGTAACCCCCCAGTACGTT